>JAPFFP010042304.1:0-36907 GCA_026153255.1 Solanum medicagineum | reverse complement strand
TGTCATCTAACATTAACGCATGTTTAATAAGTTCATGTGCATTGCACCCCCGCATACGTAGTACATTCATATGTACTAATGCTTTTGCCTAGATGATCTAACCAAGTAGGGACCGGAGACTATATTCATACCCTTTGATGGCTTGTTCAGATTGTTAGAGTTATTATGGTGAGTCCTATCATCCAAGGATAAGCCATCATCCATCTACTTGATATGTTACTTTCGCTTATGTTTTATTTAGTTTGAGGGTGAGCCCAGGACATATCTTTACCCCTATCCTATTTTATGACTTAGAGGCATTGTTGGACAACTTGTAGACTCTTATAGGGGTTCATTTTGTGTTTTTCTATTTGGAGAAGGCTTCCTTCCTTGGGGAAAGACTCCTATTACCGAGGACTACTAATACAGCTACGGGGAATGAAGACACCACATACCACATAGAGAAAAGAAAGATTATGACAATATATTGGATATTGATACTTGAAGATTTGGTTATGATGATGTGGAAATATGGAAAGTCCTAATTCCTTATCCCTATAGAGCGAGTCCTACTTACCCGCCCCTTAGTTCTTATGTGTTATGTGCTATGTGAATATATGCAAATTTCTTTTCCTATGATATCTCCATATCGTGAGTCATACTGTAATGACCCACCAGGTCATCTCTATAATTTTGTTGTTATTAGGTTGGTTTGAGCATGTGCATAGTCACCTCGGGACTAGTTGATGGTTATTAGTTGGGTTTTTCGAGAGTAATGTGGATTTTTGAGTTAATTTGGAAGTTATACCCGTAAAATGAGTTTTTGGATAAAGTCCTAGTTAATGATGTCGGAACGGAATTTTGATGATTCCATTAGCTTTATAAGAACCTAATGTAGGAGAACTTGCAGAATTCAATATGGAGTTAAAACGAAGATTTTAGGCCCAAATTTGTATTTTAATTCATTTCGAATCCTAAATTTGACTTTGGTCAATATTCAGAGTTCAGAGGCTCGAATCGAAATTTCGTCAGTTCCAGTAGTTTAAGATGGTGAAACTAAAGTTAGAAATGACTTTATTGCAATTTTTAGAGCTTTTGAGAATATTTTGAGTTTTTGAGTCCGAAACTAATTTAAATGAGCTTTCTCGGGTTTCGGGCCAAGGAGGCCTCAAATTTGAATTCTGAGAATTTCGTTAGATCCGAAACGTTAAATTCGGTCTAGAAGGATCTTTAGTTTGGTTCCTAGCGCTTTTGGGAGTTTTTGTCCCTGTCGGTAGATTTCAATATTGGGAAATAGGACTCACATTGAAATAAAACGACATCTTATGGGAACTTTGATTATACCATTGACTCTGGAATGTCAATTTGGATTAGATTTTATATGTGGATTGTATTTTTTGGAACCCGAATGAGATCGGAGCATCGAAATTAAGTTTGAGCAGTTGTTAAAGGTTAAAGGCGGTGCAGGCGACGTGGAAAAATCACAAGCTGCCATGTGGCAGAAGCAGCTAAGCAGATATATATATATAAGTTTCCACAATTAGCACAAAATGAACAGGGAACTTCGAAACTCGATATCTCCCTCATTTTTGATCCGATTTGGGTGATTCAAATGGCTAACTTGTATGTTTTTCCGACAGGAACACCGTTGAAGCGTCAGAAATTTGTTTTGGCACATCGTTTGAGGTACAATTTGATGATTTATGCTGCGTATTGATCATATTTTTTTGAATTTTGACATGCAATTTCTTCTCTGATTTGAGTCAGAATTTGGAGAAATTTGAGTCTAAATTGTACTACTCTTTGAGACTACATTGTATTATATTTAGATTCTGTTAATTTGACTATAGTTTCATGAAATTTGTTGTTTTAGTTGTTGTTATTCTAAGAAAATTTTCAAAACTTTACATGTTGATATCATAGCCGATTCTTGATGGAATTGAATGAAATTTTAGCCTAAGTTGTTCTATGTTCAAAGGGGAACATTGTGGTATGTTGGCTGATGGTTGAAATTGTCTAATTTTCGAGAATTTTGATTGAGAAAATTTTGAAAAGGATATTTTTCCGGCAAGGTTGTAACTTTATTTTTGGGTGTTTTCTTGGTCTTCTGGGACCTATCTTGAGCTGAATTTTTTATTGTCAACTTGGGTTGTCGTGGGGGCCATTTCCTGAATTTTTGTTTATGATTCTAGCAAGGGCCCACTTTTCCATTTTAGACCCATTTGCCTAATTTTCACCCGTTTTTCAAGATAATACAACCAATTTAACCGTGTTGGTATTGTGAAATATATTTTCATAGTTGATAGCTTTAGGAGGATTTCAAGAAAGGAAAAGCTCGATTAGAGTGACTCAGAGTTCAAGGCATCAACAGTCAGGTAGGCCAGGCTTTCTCTAAACCCTAGACTGAGTTGAAATATTTGTATATTTGAGTTGGGATATATAGTAATATATTGTTTATGGATGGTATTTTAGAGTATATGTTGCATATATTTGGATGAGATTTGTGTGTCGTATGTATGTATGTATGTGTATGTGTGTGTGTGTGTGTGTATATATACACACACATTGTTATGTGACGGTAGTTGTTGTATTGAAGGTTGTGTTGATTGTAATTGCTATATTACCTGAGTTCTTGTATTAGATAACTACGAAAAGGTCTGAAAGGATTTGGTTGGAGCAATGAACATGTGAAAGATATGTACATGAGCTTAACTCTTGCTTATGTGTGTACATATGGTCTGAGGCGATAGGAATATAATAGCTATTGAGGTTGACCTGTGATTACATGCTTCTCAGTGTGCTAAATCCAGTATCTATATGTTGTTGCCTTGGCAATATCCTAAATAGCAGTTGGATTGCGATACGATTCTGGGTAGGTGATATCCTTTTAATTATCTAGCCTCTTGGGCCTTAGCTTAGGTTATACTGATGCTGCCCAATGAGCTGATTTACGTATAAAGGGGTCTAGGAAGGGCCGAATATGAGCTAGAGCCTGGGGAAGGCATGCGTGCCAACTTAACCTGCACCTGTATGAGTGTGTATTGCTTGTTGCTATCGAGATATGCGGGCTGGAAAACTGTGCATTGATTTTATGTCATATAATGACTTGATTACGAGCATACAATGATTCTTCTGGGCATATCTATAGGAGCACCTATGATATCCCTCTTATTACCACATGTTTACTTCCATTACCCGGAGTGGGCTAGATTGTAGCATGGTTACCTGCTGAACCCAATTCTATTCTTATCATTAAGTTCTACACACTATTATACTAAGGTTAGCTATTGCTCTGATTTCCTTGCATGTCTTGGGAATGAATTGTTTATTATGACTTTAAAAAGATGATATGATTGGGGGATCCAAATCAGGTCACAGAGAGAGGGAGATTTTTCTGATGTTACACCCAGAGACCTAGATGACACACCATGTTTTTCAATTCTTCAGTTATCACATCCAAGTGTCTAGACCCAGGTAACGCTCCCTGTGGTCCTAGTCTTCGGTGGTCACATCCGAGTGTCCTAGAGTGGGTTGTCGATTCTACAAAGGTTAGAGAAATTGTCTTTACTTTAGGCCTGGGACCCTGTTAACTACACTTTTGGGGCTAGGCCCCGGTGATTAATATTCTGGGTTAAGGAACCCTTTGATTGCATTTCGGGGTGAGGCCCCGTGATTGATATTCTGAGTTGAGACAAATGTGTTATGCGAGGTGGATTCTTTCTGCCGCAGCGGATATGTCCCACAGTTTCACATGTATATTTTAGATAGGGTGCCACAGGCCTGCACAGGGTCGAGGACCCAGATATATGTGATTGTTTACCCGTGAATCCACACACCTATTTATACCCTTATTGTGTGTAGGTGTACCTCCTGGACTTATGAGGGCTCAAGGGGCGTTCAGGCTTAGACACTAGGGTGTTACACCTATGTACAATTGACCTTTGTTCTGATGATGTGGATAGTTAGGCTCTATGATGGTTCTATGGGATTCTGTAATGATTTTAGGTATTCTGTGATAATTTATTAGTTCTATATTATGTGCGGGTGTACCTTTTGGGCTTATGCGGGCCTAGTTGGCGTACAGGCATAAATACTAGGGCCTTGAACTCACATACAACACCATAGCTTAGTTGGGAGCAGTTGTGGTATTGGCCTAAGTAGTCTTCGTCAGTCGGTATCTATTTTTAGTTCTTGGGTTGGTTAAGGTAATCATTGTTCTTCACTTTGATTGGTTCAGGGTGGTTTAAGGGTTCCCAGACATGCCTATGCCTTGTTCTGAGTTGATTTTGCTACACTGCTGCAGTTCTTTATATATTTGGACTTTTATTATGTTTACTATTTCACTCGGTCAGTCGATGATGCCTACTCGGTGCCTCTTTTTAGTATTAACCCCTACTTTTGCATCTTTCCACGGTGCAAGTCTAGATCTTAGTAGAGGGCATTGAGTTCAAGGGATCCGAGAGCGTAAGAGACTACCTTTGGGTGAGCACTAGCAACTCTGGTTTCGCCGCAGTCTCCTTTTTTTTGGCCATCTTTTGTTTTCAGACTTTGGCCTTGTATTGTAGTATTATGTATTTTTAGGAGTACTCTTGGGTTGTGTATTATATTCCGGTTTAGTCTTTATGTATACCAGCTCGTATTTCAGTTATTGTATCTATGTACAGTTGACTTCTAGGTTCTGGGTAGGTTTCGACGTATACATTGTTATTGTGTTGATTTGGTTTAAACTAGAGAGCTAGGATAGGTACCCTTGGGTTGGGATTTGGCTTGCCTGTAAGTGGGACCTAGCAGGCACCATCATGACCAGGATTGGCTCGTAACAAGTTGTTATCAGAGCGTAAGTTTCACTGGCCTCAGTTGTACAGAGCTACCTTCTAGTAGAGTCTTGTGGATGGGTGCGGAGACATCCGTGGCTTATCTCATTGAAGCTACTGAATGTTTAGGAATTTTCCTGTGTTATTGATTCTTATTGTATGTGTCATCAATAGTTCTGCAATTTTTGGGAATATGGCTCCATTCGTCCTTCCTCGTGGATTCACGTAGAGGCTAGACTCTGGGTAGGAAAAGTGTTGTGTCATCAGCCCTAGATAGGGAACAGCCCCCTAAAAGCTCGTTGAGTAGAGGCTAGATGCCCTTTAGTTCTAATAGTTGAAGTGGAAACATGCAGGCATTGGAGTTGTAAGAACCTTGAAAATAAACTTCGTGAATAGTACTTGATTGGTGGTGGCTAGGTATTACACTATGAGAGATATTGTTAGGAATGGAGTTCTGTGATGCATATATTCGTACGTCAGCGGTTAGTTAAAGGTTATATAGGTTGTGAGCACTCTTGATATAGATCCTGAAGGCGAGATAAGTTGTGACGGAGGTAACGCTGAGCATCAGTGCCTTCTGGATATTTATATTTGATTATTTTCCTACCAATTTGCCCTATTGGGTCTTTTGATGTTGATGAGTATGTGTACCTAGTGGGATTCTAAGTAGTTGTCACCTGTGTTACAATTATACCCTATTGGTGGTTGAATGTAAGTCAAACCATGTGATTTATACATATGAGTGTTTTGATTCCTACCTATTAGAGTGGGTAGTCTGGTACTGGTGTACATTGTGTTTGAGAGGTTGACCGTCAGTTATACCCCTGGATACAACTTGTACATACATGGCTATGATTTTGTGGTAATGATGTTGTTAGTATGCAGTTCTTCTGATTTTTGGGCTATTGGATTTTGATGTAAATGTTATGTCTGAAGACTTAGTTGGATCGTCTATTGTTGGATGGAATATTGTCGCATTATCAGCTGAGTTATTGGCCACTCCACCCTGGAGACTTGTTATGATGTAAGTCGACAAAGACTGTGTTGTTCAGATTCCTGGCTATGTTTGTCAGTGGGAATGTTGATCATTTTGCTAGATTGCCTGGTACTTGGATTATGGTTATATAGTGTTAGGTGCATTGTTCTGCCCATTGCTTGTTTGAGTATGAGTTTCGAGCCTCTTTTATATCGTGTCAGATATTGAGGTAGTGGAAGGTCCCTTTTATTAGTAGGGGATTAGGTATGATGATTCTTTAGGATTGTGTTACGCGGGTCGAGTGATATTGTCTAATGGCCTCGATTTTGATATTGCCCTGGGGGTGCATTGACTTGTTTCGATTTTGTAGTTGATAATGTCATACTCCTATTGGCTAATTTGAGCATACAGTGCAAGGCCCGAATGGTATAGACTTGTTATAGGACGCCTTAGCCAAGGTTCGGAGTGTTTGAGATAGATTGAGGATAGCTCTAAGTCAGCACTCGAGGTTATGCCGGTCGTGGATGTCGATTTGTGCATTTTGAGATTTGGGATAGAGCTATTCTGAGGGTGTAACCTATGAGAAAAGTCATACGGATCGAAAGGTGAGATGAGCTTTGGGCTAATATGTCAGCCCTATTGAGGTTTTAGAATGGGTTGGACTGATTGCATCTCAGTTGGCCCTACCTCTAGCTTATTCTACTATACGTCTTGTTCTCTGCATAGCTATAGTGTGCCAGTGTATTGCAGATGAGTTACATGTACCAAGTATGATATCATTGAGTTAAATGATTATTTGATATTACTAAGGGAGGTTGTGGTGAAGGACAAATTGGGGGTTGTACCCAAATTTTTTATAGTCATTGTGAGTGGATGATTGTGGTTGTTGGGTGGACTATTGTACTGTGTAGCATGAATATGGGAACTTATAAGCACTGGTGGGTGTGTTACATTTTTTGTGCCAATAATTAATTGTTAAACGCTACAGGAAGGGGGTGGGATGGTAATAATTGTTGAGGACCATGGTTGAGAAGTGAGATACGATTGTCTAGGTATGAAAAGAAGTACAAAGAGCCATTTGAGTGGGTAGTTTGTTGGGTATTTGCTGCATTGGTGAGTGTTTGGTGGCGATATCGAATGGATTGGACAACAAGGGAAGGGGATTTTGGCCCTGCATGTGAAAGAGAGTATATTAGTTGTTGTCCGCAGTTATTTCATTAGCTTATGGACCATTCGTGGTTAATTATGGGAATCACTTGTGTAAGGAAGCCAGGAATGAAGTAAAACCCATATATGTAAAGCACGAGTGCAGTTATGAAAAACATGATTATCCTAACATTTGGTGATGTAGTAAGGACAGATATGTCTGGCTAATTGATCCTCGTGACATGTTAGCTGATTAAGTGGAAGAGACAAATAGTGGATTCTTGAGACTTCCTTTTTGAATTGCCACACCGACTTGCAATTATATACAGACGAATAGTGGGATTTCTGGATAGTGACGGTGGTACTGAATTATTGTAATTTACAGAACATACTTATGAATTATATACTGGTGGTGCGGATTGGAGCCCACAAGTATGCTTGTGTTAGTACTTTCGAAGACGAAAGTCTTCTTAATGGGGGATGTTGTAATGACCCACATGAAACGACCCCAAAAAGTGCCCAAAAATGTGCCTCAGAAGTGCCTGGAATCGTAATTTCCATATATCTCAAAATGTGTGTGCGATATCGAAAATTTGACTTCATATTCTTGATCGGGGGTCAAATTGAGTGGGAAATCGGTCTAACCCTGATTTTAGAGCAAACGAATCACAATTTCAATTTTCCAAAAATCAATTTCTAGAGAGCTCCCCGCGTACCTGGCGCGACGCACCAAGGGCGCGCCATAGTGTTAAACTGTTGCCAGTTTTTAGTTCAGTCCAAAACTTTTGGATCTTGGGCCCAAGTCCTCCCATGCGTGAAAATACCTATACTTAGCCATATTTCACCCTTATATCATACTAAACATTCCCCAATACTCACTTAAACACTTAGAAAAAATATTTCACGCTAAATTCAAGTCCCAAAACTCAATCCGGATCTTAAAAGTTTTCATTCAAGCTTCAATTCTCCATTTCCAACCTTCTTCCAGGATTCTCCAAAGTCAAGATATGCGGGTTTCAACCATTAGGTCCTTTCACCCATAGTGCCCAATCCTCCTTTTTACATAAATTGCATGTTTCTAAGTTGATTTACTCATGGGTCTTACTTATTAAAAATTTGCCTATGAACTATGTTTTTCATAAAAGTGTGACAGTTTTAGCAAGTTTTAAGCTATGAATCTTTGATCGACTTTGAGATTTGATGAAAGGTTTTGATATATATTGTATGATGATATTACCAAGTATTGGTGGGATGATTTACTTCAAGATTTCTTGCATGATTTCACTCTTTGATTGCATAGTTTTACACTAGCATTACACACCCACCAAGTGTTTGATAAAATGTCTGGTTTAAGGTTCTTAAGCTATTGATGATCTATTGCATGACCTATATCTTGTATGACTTTATGAGGATGAAAGGATGGTATAAATGTATTGATTTCATGAAAAGTATCTATAGTGTTGGAAGTTGATCAATTGCCTTGTTCGAGGGGTAGTAGGCCCAAACTACATTGTTGGGGGGTATGTACCTCAATTCTCTCACTCGGGAGGTAGTAGACCCGTGCAACCTTGTTGGGGGGTTTGTACCTCAATTGCCTCGCTTGGGAGGTAGTAGGCCCATGTAACCTTGTTGAGGGGTTTGTACCTCAATTGCCTCGACAAGGAGGTAGTAGGCCTTGGTTACTATTGATGGTTTCTTCCTACGCATGTAATATGTCCTATATACAAGCATGTTCACTTCAAGTATCATTCATGTATGTCATATTGTTATATATTCATCTATTGCCTAATTATGCATTTTGACAATGTTGCTTATCTATTGTGCATTGAATCCTACATACTTAGTACATTCAAACATACTAACACATACTTTATGCCTACATGATGTTACCATGTAGGAACCGGAGCCCCACTTGTTCATCCTCCTCCTCCATGTGGCTAGTATGACTTCACTACAAAGCAAGTGGTGACTTCTCAACTTCGGGGACAATGACTTGATCTTATGCTATGTATAAAGACTATCTTCCCTATTTATTGTATGCTTGACTATGAGGTTGAGCACAGTTGCTTGTCTTGGCCCTCGCTAAGTTCTACGTTTAGAGGTGTTGTTGGACAAGATATGTATTGATTCTATGAGCCTTGACTCTCTTTACTCTATGATATTTTATGCTATGAAAGATGTCCCTTAGCCCTAGTTATTCCTATTTCTATCTTTTATGGTTATTTTATTGCTTCCGCGACCAAGGATGTGTAATGATATGTTAAGAGGCTTGCTTGGGGTCCCTTCGAATTCCCCAGGCACCGTGTCACGTCTAGGCCCGAGGCTTGGGTCGTGAAAAACTTCGTATCAGAGCACTGGCTTGTTAATGGTCCTCGACATCCAACACACCGCGTTAATTAGAGTCTTATTCATGGTTGTGTTGTTAACCACTACTATGAGTAACAGGCCTGAGACGTTTTAGGAAATGTTTCCTTTTTTCTTACTCTATGTCGTGCTATTGAAGTTAAGGTAAGGTTTTTCCCCCCTAACTGTTGTTCTTTGCTATGCTAGATCATGCCTAACACTAGAGGAAGAAGATCCTACACTCCCTAGGAACAACCGGCTCATGGTGAGCTCCGAGATGCTCTCAATTTTCTTGCACAAGTTGTGGCTAATCAAGACTTGATCCCAAGCCCCTCATGCTCCTACTCCGGCATCTCGGGTGAGATACTTTATGAGGATGAACCCACCTGAGTTCAATGGGTCTAAGGTGGATTAGGACCCTCAAGAATTCATCGATGTGGTATACAAAGTGTTGTCCATAATGGGTGTGAGATCGGAAGAAAAGGCGGAGTTGGCGACTTACGAACTTAAGGGGGTGGCTCAAATTTGGTACACTCAATGGAAGGTGGAGAAGGGGATCAACAATGTGATACTATGGGAGGAGTTTAATGCAGCTTTCCTCAACCAGTTCTTCCCTCTTGAGCTTAGGGAAGCCAAATTGGTGGTGTTCATGAACTTGAAGCAAGGATCTATGAGTGTGAGCGAGTATGCCCTCAAGTTCAACCAACTCTCAAAATATGCTCCACACTTGGTTATCTACCCAAGGTCTAGAATGAATAAGTTTATGATGGGTGTTTACGATTTGGTAAGTGAAAAATGTCGTACCGCTATGTTGGTCAATGGCATGGATATTTGTCCCGTTTGATGACTTATGCTGAACAATTAGAGGAGGAGAAATTGAGGAAGAGAAGGGGTCATGAGTCCAAGAGGGCTCATTTTGATTGTAAGTTCCAGAGTACCAAGGGTGGCCGGTTTAACCAAGGCCAAGGGTCTTCTCATGTCCCTAGTGGGAGATTTGCCAATGACAACCCAGGGCCCCAAGAGGGTGGTGGTGTGATGTCTAGACCCATGTGTCCAAGATGTGGTAAGGATCATGGTGGCCTACGCTTGAGGGCAACTAATACTTGCTATAGTTGTGGGGAAGTGGGCCACAAAATGATGGATTGCCCATGTAATCGCAATAAGGGTAAGGATGTTCATCCTCAGGGCCGGGGTGCTAATATGGTTCCTTTGGGGAGAGGAGGTCAATAAGGTGGTGCCCCAAGGCACAATCGGCTTTATGCTTTACATGGGAGGCAAGGGGTTGATGAGGTGCCCGATGTCATGCCAGCATGTTAAAAGTCTTTCATTTTGATGTGTATGCATTGATAGACCTAGGTGTCACTCTTCTTTTATTACTCCTCTTATTACCAAAAAAGTTTCATGTTGAGCCCGAATTGTTGTGTGAGTATTATGAAGTGTCTACTCCTATTGGTGCATCTATTATTGCTAGTAAGGTCTATATAAATTGTTCTGTTTGCATCTTGTATAAAATATTGCCTTGTGATCTTGTTAAGTTGGATATAGTTGATTTTGATGTCATTCTTAGGATGGATTGGTTGCATACATATTATGCCTCCATAGAATGTAGAACCCGTAGGGTCAAATTCCAATTCCCAAATGAACCTGTACTTGAGTGGGAGAGTCATGATGTGGTGGTCAAGGGTAGGTTCATCTCTTACATTAAATTCCAAAAGTTGATCTCTAAGTGGTGTCTTTATCATCTTGTGAGGGTTAGGGATGTGGAGTCCAAAGTCCTTCCCATAGAGTCGGTTCCGGTGGTGAATGAGTTCCTTGATGTCTTTCCAAATGACCTTCCCAGTGTTCCTCCCAAAAGGGAAATAGATTTTGGTATAGACCTCCTTCCCAATACTCAACCCATTTTTATTCCAGCTTATCGTATGGCCCCAACGGAGTTAAAGGAGTTGGAGAAGCAATTGAGGTACTTGTTGGAGAAGGGTTTTATTAGGCCTTCCAATCACCTTGGGGTGCACCGGTGTTGTTTCTAAAGAAGAAGGATAGGTCTCTTAGAATGTGTATTGACTACCAGCAACTCCATAGGGTCACCATAAAGAATAAGTATCCTCTTTAAAGGATTATGATTTGTTTGACCATCTAGGTATCATCAAGTGAAGGTGAGGGAGTAAGATATCCCAATGACGGCCTTCCGGACTAGGTGTGGGTATTATGAGCTTGTTGTGATGTCTTTTCGATTGATCAATGCACCGGATATCTTCATGGATTTAATGAATAGGGTCTTAAAACCCTACCTAGATATGTTTGTTGTGGTCTTCATTGATAATATATTGATCTATTCTCATAGTGATGAGGAGCATGTGGCGCATTTGAGAGTAGTGCTATGAAGTTTGAGGTAAGAGAAGTTGTATGCCAAGTATGAAAAATGTGAATTTTAGTTAAACGAGGTTGCCCTCCTAGGTCACGTGGTGTTGCGGGATGGTATTAAGGTGGATCCTAAAAAGACGGATGTGATTAGAAATTGGCCTAGCCCATTAACCCCATCAGACATTAGAAGTTTCTTGGGCTTAGCGGGTTATTATCGGAGATTTGTGAATGGGTTTTCTTCTATTGCTTCTCCCATGACTAAGTTGATTCAAAAGAAGGCCAAGTTTGTGTGGACCGATGAGTATGAAAGGAGTTTCCAAACCTTGAAGGATAAGATTTTATACACTCCTATCTTGTTTCTACCAGAAGGGCTAAAGGAGTTTGTTGTGTATTTTGATGCCTCCCAGATTGGTTTGGGTTGTGTGTTGATGAAAAATGGCAAGGTGATAGACCATGCTTCTAGCCAACTCAAAGTGCATGTAAAGAATAATCCTACTCATGATCTTGAATTAGCCGTCATGGTTTTTGCTTTGAAATTTTGGCTTCATTACTAATATAGGGTCCATGTTGATGTGTTTACTGATCATAAGAGCCTCCAATATGTGTTCATTCAAAAAGATCTCAACTTGAGGCAAAGTAGGTGGTTAGAACTTCTTAAGGATTATGGTATGAGTGTGCATTATCATCCCGGTAAGGCTAATGTTGTGGTGGATGCTTTGAGTAGGGTGTCTATGGGTAGCCTAGCTCATGTTGATGGTAGGAGCATAGAGGTGGCCAGAGAGGTCCATCGGTTGGCTAGATTTGTGGTTGTTGATGGTTCAAAGTCTTCCTTGGTTGATGAGGTGAAAGCAAAGCAACATTTTGATCCCTCATTAGAATTGAAGGCCTTGGTGAAAGTGTGCAAGGTGGAGGTTTTCTCTCATGGGAAGATGGTTCCCTTTGGTACCAACGTAGGTTGTGTGTGCCTTGTGTTGATGATTTGAAAAAGAAGATTCTTGATGAGGCTCATAATTCTTCCTATTCTATCCATCACGATTCTATGAAGATCTATAGAGATTTGAGGGATGTGTTTTGGTGGGGAGGTATAAAGAAGGACATTGCCAAATTTGTATTTGGTTTTCATAGTTGCCAACAAGTCAAAACCGAACATCAAAGGCTGGGTGGCCTAACCCAAGACATAGATATTCCTACTTGGAAGTGGGATGAGACTAACATGGACTTTGTCGTTGGGTTGCCTAAGACTAGAAAGGGTTTTATTCTATTTGGGTTGTGGTTGATAGGATGACAAAGTCTACTCATCTCCTACCGGTTAAGACTACCTATGGGGCCGAAAACTATACTAAATTGTACACTCATGAGTTGGTGAGATTGCATGGGGTGCCCTTGTCTATCATATCAGATCATGGTGCTCAATTTACTTCTCACTTTTGGAGGTCCATCAAAAGAGGTCTTGGAACCAAGGTAAAGCTTAGTACAGCCTTTCACCCTCAAACGGATGGCCAAGCTGAAGAACTATCCAAACTCTTGAGGCTATGCTTAGGGCTTGTATTTTGGAGGTTACGGATAGTTAAGATGATCATCTTCCATTTATTTGAGTTTGCTTATAACAATAGCGACCATCTAGCATTGGTATAACTCCTTTTGAGGCCCTCTATGGTAGACGTTGTACATCACTGGTTGGGTGGTTTGAAGTGGGAGAAATGGCTTTGGATCTGATTATGGATTCTATGGAGAAGGTAAGGTTGATTAGGTAACGATTAAAAACAGGCCAAAATCGTTAAAAGTCCTATGCTGATGTGAGAAGAAGAGAGCTTGAATTTAAAGTTGGTGATTGGTCTATTTGAAGGTGTCACACATGAAGGGTGTTGTTCATTTTGTTAAGAAGGCTAAACTAAGTATTGTGGATATTTATAGGGTGATGAGGAGGATTGGTAAGGTGGCCTACGAGTTGGAGTTGCCTAGTGAAATGGAATTGGTTCATCCAGTCTTCCATGTGTCTATGTTGAGGAACCGTGTGGGTGATCCTAATTCTATTGTGCCTCTTGATGTTATGGGTGTGGTCGAAGACAACTTTACATATGAAGAGGTTCCAGTAGAGATCTTGGATAAACAAGTGAAGAGGTTGAGGAACAAGGATGTTGCTTTTGTTAAGGTCCTTTGGAGAAACCAACAAGTTGAAAGTGCTACTTGGGAGGCCAAAGCGGATATGCAAAAGTGATACCCCTATCTTTTCTATTCTTCTCAAGCCTAAGGTACTAATTCTAAGTCTTCTATGTGATTTCATGTCTCATGTTTCAGCCCCTAAGTCATTTGCATGCATTCATGTTTATATTGACAAAGTTAATGGTGATTTTAACACTTTTGTTGAGATTTTTGAAAATGTAGTTTAAGTGTATTGTTGTATTTTTGGGGGGGCTTAAATGTTCATGATTACACTTCTCATGTACGTTTCTTTAACATTCGGGGATGAATGTTCCCAAGGGGAGATACTGAAACGATCCCAAAAAGTGCCTGAAAATGTGCCACGAAAGTGTCCAAAATTGTAACTTTCATATATCTCAAAATCCATGCGCAATATCGAAAATCCAACTTCATATTTTTGAACAGGGGGTCAAACTGAGTGGGGAATGGGTCTAACCCCGATTTTAGAGCAGACGAATCACAATTTCAATTTCCTACAAATCAATTTCGAGAGAGCTCTCTGTGCCCCTGGCGCGACTCGCCAAGAGCGTGCCACAATGTTTAAATTGTTGCCAGTTTTTAGTTCGGTCCAAGACTTTTGGGTCTTGGGCCTAAATCCTCCCATGTGTGAAACTACCTATACTTAGCCATATTTCACCGCCATATCATACTAATCTTCCCCAATACTCACTCAAACACTTAGACAAGTATTTCATCCTAAATTCAAGTCCCAAAACTCAATTCGGATCTTAAGGTTTTCATTCAAGCTTTAAGTCTCCATTTCCAATCTTCTTTGAGGATTCTCCAAAGTCAAGGTATGCGAGTTTCAACAATTGGGTCCTTTCACCAATGGTGCCCAGTCCTCCGTTTTACATAAATTGCATGTTTCTAAGTTGATTTACTCATGGGTCTTACTTATTAAGAATTTTCCTATGAACTATGTTGGGCCTTCATAAAAGTGTGACTACTTGAGCATGTTTTGAGCTATAAATATCTGATCGACTTTGAGATTTGACGAAAGGTTTTGATGTATGTTGTATGATGATGTTACCAAGTATTAGTGGGATGATTTACTTCAAGATTCCTTGCATGATTTCACTCTTTAATTGCATGGTTTTACACTAGTATTACACACTCACCAAGTGTTTGGTAAAATGTTCGTTTTAGGGTTCTTGAGCTATTGATGATCTATTGCATGACCTATGACTTGTATGAGTTTATGATGATGAAAGGATGACATAAAATGTGTTGATTTCATGAGAAGTATCTATAGTGTTGGAAGTTGATCAATTTCCTCGTTGGGGAGGTAGTAGGCCCAAACTACCTTGTTGGGGAAATTGTACCTCAATTGCCTCGCTCGAGAGGTAGTAGCCCCGTACAACCTTGTTAGGGGGTTTGTACGTCAATTTCCTAGCTCAGGTGGTAGTAGTCCCGTGCAACCTTGTTGGCGGGTTTGTACCTCAATTGCCTCGCTTAAGAGGTAGTAGGCCCGTGCAACCTTGTTGGGGGGTTTGTACCTTAATTCCCTCGCTCAGGAGGTAGTAGGCCTGTGCAACCTTGTTGAGGGTTTCTTAACTTAATACGCCTATCCAAGGAGATGTTAGGCCTTGGTTAGTATTTATGGTCTCTTCATACACATATAATAGGTCCTATATACAAGCATGTTTACTTTAAGTATCATTCATGCATGCCCTATTGTTATATGTTCATCTATTGCCTAAATTATGCATTTTGACGATGTTGTTTATCTATTGTTGCATTGCATCCTACATACTTAGTACATTCAAGCGTACTAACGTATACCGATGCCTACATGATGTTACCATGTAAGAACCAAAACCGCCCTTGACCATCCTCCTCCATGTGGCTAGTACGACTTCTCTACAAAGCAAGTGGTGAGTCCTCAACTTCGGAGAAAATGGCTTGATCTTATGCTATGTATAAAGACTATATTCCCTATTTATTGTATGCTTGACTATGAGGGTTAGCCCGGTTGCTTGTCTTGCCCCGCTAAGTTCTATGTTTAGAGGTGTTGTTGGACAAGATATGTATTGATGCTATGAGCCCTGACACTCTACTCTATGATGTTTTATGCTACGAAAGATCTCCCTTAGCCCCGGTTATCCCTATTTCTATCTTTTATAGTTATTTTATTGCTTCCACCACCAAGAATATGTAATGATATGTTAAGAGGCTTGCTTGGGGTCCCTTCGGGTTCCCCATGCGCGTAAGCTTGGGTCGTGACACTGCCAGGTTATTTCTATGATTTTGTTGTTATTATGTTAATTTGAGCATCTACATAGTGACCTCGGAACTATTGGATGGTTATTAGTTGGATATTTCGAGAGTTATATAGATTTTTGTGTTAATGGGAAAGTTATATCCGTAAAATGAGTTTTTGGGTGAAGTCCAAGTAAACGATGTCAGAATGGAATTTTGACAATTCCATTAGCTCCAAAAGGCTGATCTAGGAGAACTTGCAAAATTGAATTTGGAGTTAAAACAAAGATTTTAGGCCCAAATTTGTATTTTAATTAATTTCAGATCCTATGTTTGACTTTGGTCAACATTCGGAGTTCGGAGACTTGGATTGAAATTTCATTAGTTTCAATAGTTTAAGATGGTGAAACTAATATTAGAAACGGCTTCATTGCAATTCTTAGAGCTTCTGAGTATATTTTGAGGTTTTGAGTCTAAAACTAGTTTAAATGAGCTTTCTCAGATTCGGGCCAAGGAGGCCTCAAAATCGAATTCTGACAATTCCGTTGGATCTGAAATATTGAGTTTGGGCTTAGAGGATCTTTCGTTTGGATCCTAGGGCTTTGGGGTGTTTTTGTCCTCGTCGGTAGATTTTGATATTAGAAAATGGGACCCACATTGGAATAAAATGACCTACGATTGGAATTTCGACTATACCATTGAGTCTAGAATGTCATTTTCGATCAGATTTAATATGTGGATTGTACTTTTTAGACTTTGGATGAGGTAGGAGCATTGGAATTAAGTTTGAGCGGTTGATGAAGGTTAAAGACTATGCTGGCGATGTGGACAAATCACACGCTGCCACATGGCAGAGGAGGATAAGCAGATATATATGTATAGGTTTCCAGAATTTGCACAAAACAAACAGGGAAATTCGAAATGCGATTTCTCCTTCAATTTTGATCCGATTTGGGCGATTCAAAAGGCTTACTTGTATATTGTTTCGAGAGGAACACGAGGAAGTGTCAGAAATCAATTTTGGTACGTCGTTTGAGGTAAACTTTGATGATTTGTGCTGCATATTGATCATATTTTTTTGGAAATTTTGACATGCGATTTCTTCTTCGTTTTGAGTCAAATTTGATAAAATTTGGGTCTAAATTGTACTACTCCTCAAGACCTACATCGTGGTATATTTAGATTATGTTAATTTGACTATAGTTTTAAGAAATTTTCTGTTTTAGCTACTGTTATTCTCAAAAATATTTGAAAACTTTACATGTTGATATCGTAGCCAGTTCTTAACGAAATTTAAGAAAATTTTAGCCTAAATTGTTCTATGTACCAAGGGGAATGCTATAGTATGTTTGGTGTTGGCTAAAATTGTCTTATTTTCAAGAATTTTGACAGAGAAAGTTTTGAAAGGGATATTTTTCCAGCAGGGTGTTAACTTCATTTTAGGGTGTTTTCTCAGTCTTCTGGAACCTGTTTGAGTTGAATTTCTGGTTGTAGACTTGGGTTATCATGGGGGTCGTTTCCCAAATTTTTATTTGGGATTCTAATGTGGGACCCACATTTTTTGTTTTAGACCCATATGCCTAATTATAACCCATTTTCAAGATAATACAACCAATTTGATCGTGTTGGTATTGTGAAATATATTTCTTCTGTTGAGCTGCTTCGGGAGGCTTCTAGGAAAGGGAAAGCTTGGTTAGGGTGATTCGGTGTTCGAGGCATCGATAGTTAGGTAGGCTAGGCTTTCTCTAAACCTTAGATTGAGCTAAAATATTTTCATATTTGAGTTGAATGTGTAGTAATGTATTGTTTATGGATGGTGTTCTAGAGCATATATTGTATATGGCTGGATGAACTTTGTTGTGTCGTATATATATATAAATATATATATGTGTGTGTGTCTATATATGTGTGTGTGTGTGTGTGTGTGTGTGTGTGTGTGTCTATATATATATATATATATATATATATGTATATAATGTTATGGGGTGGTAGTTGTTGTATTGAGGGTTGTGTTGACTGTAACTGCTATATAACCTATGTTCTTATATTATATGACTATGAAAAGGTGTGAAAGGATTTGGTTCGAGTTTTAAACATGTAAGAGGTATCTACACTAAGCTTGACTCTTGCTTTTGTATGTGTGTGGTCTGAGGCCACAACAATATATTGGATATTGAGGTTACTTGTGATTACATCCTACCCTGTACGCTGAATCTAGTATCTATATCTAGTTGTCTTGGCGATGTCCTGAATAGCAGTTGGACTGCGATACGATTTTGGGTAGGTGATATCCTTCTAATTATCTAGCCTCTTGGGCCTTAGCTTAGGTTATACCGGTGCTACCCCATGAGTTGCTTTACACAGATTGGGGCCTGGTAAGGGTCGAGTATGAACTAGAGCCTGGGAAGGCATGCGTACCGACTTGAATTACACCTGTATGAGTGTTTATTTCCCATTTCTACAGAGATATATAGCCTGGAAAACTGTACATTAATTCTATGTCATACCATGACTTGATTACTAGCATACTATGATTCTTCTTGGCCTATCTGTATGGGGCACCTATGATACCCTGTTATTACTGCACTTTTACTTCCATTACTAGCGGTGGGCTAGATTATAGCATGGTTGCTTGCTGAGCCCAATTCTATTCTGATCATTAAGGTCTATGCACTATTATACTAAGGTTAGCTGCTTCTCTGAGTTCCTTGCATACCTTGGGAATGAGTTGTTTATTGTTCCTTTGGAGAGATGATATAATTGGGGGATCCGAATCTGATTAAAGAGAGAGGGAGATTTTTTCTGATTTTATGCTCTGAGACCAAGACGAAAAACCCTATTATTCATGTCTTCGGTGGTACGTCCGAGTCTCTACACCCAGGTAACGCTCTCTGTGGTCCTAGTCGCTGATGGTCACATTCGAGTGTCCGAGATCGTGGTGTTGATTCTAAAGGGGTTTGAGCAATTGTCGTTACTTTGGTCCTGGAGTCATGTTGACTACACTTCTAGGACTAAGCCTCGGTGATTGATATTTTGGATCGAGGACCTTGTTGATTACATTTGGGGGTGAGGCCCTGTGATTGATATTCTGAGTTGAGATAAACTTTATATGGGAGGGGGATTCTTTCTCCCGTGGGGGATACGTCCCACTGTTCCACATGTATATTTTGGATGGGCTGCCACATGCCAGCATAGGGTCAAGGACCCAAATTTATATAGTCGTTTACCAATGGATCCACACACCTATTCACACCCTAATTGTGCGTAGGTGTACCTTCTGGACTTATGGGGGCTCAGGGGGCGTTCAAGCTTAGACACTAAGGCCTTACATCCATATACAGCCGACCCTTATTCTGATGATGTGGAGAACTAGGCTTTATTATGGTTCTGTTGTATTTTGTAATGGTTCTAAGGTATTTTGTGATGATTTATTGGTTCTATATTGCATGCGGGTGTACTTTCTCGGTTTATGCAGGCCTAATTGGCGTACTGGCATAGATACTAGGGCATTGCACTTGCATACAGTATCATATCTCAATTGGGAGCAGTTGTGGTATTGGGCTACGCATGTTTAGCACTTGGGCTGGTTCAGGTGATATTGTTCTTCACTTCGATTGGTTCAGTAGTGGTTTCAGGGTTCCCATACATACCAATGCCTTGATCTCTAGTTTGTTTTGCTACACTGCTGCAATTCTCTATATATTTAGACTTTATTTATGTTTACTATTTCACTCAGTCGCCCGATAATTCCTACTAGGTGCCTTTTTCTGGTACTCACCCCTACTTTTGCATCTTTCCATGGTGCAGGTCCAAAGCCTAGTCGAGGGCACTGAGTTCAGGGGATGCGAAAGTGCAGGAGACTAGTTTTGGTTAAGCACTGGCAACTATTGTTTCGTCGCTGTCTCCTTCTTTTGATAGTCGTCTTTTGTTTTTAGACTTTGGCCTTATATTGTAGTATTATGTATTTTGAGGAGTACTCTCAAGTTGTGTATTGTATTTTGGTTTGTCCTTTATGTATACTTGCTCCTATTCAGTTATTGTAGCTCTGTACAGTTGACTTCTTGGTTTTGGGAAGGTTTTGGCTTATATGTTGTTATTTTATCAATTTGGTTTAGACTAGAGAGCTAGGACAGGTACCCTCTGGTTAGGGATTGGCTTGCCTGGGGGTGGTACCTAGCAGGCGCCATCATGATCGGGACCGAGTCATGGCACATACTTTCCCGTCCCTTAGATCTATGTGTTTATTACTTCATTATGTGCTTCTAAATCGATGATGTGAATGTGGATACTTTGAGGCTTGTTTGGGGACTTTTGGGTTCCCATTTGCCATGTCACTCTTAGACCATAGGTATGGGTCGTGAAAAGCTTGGTATCAAGGCACTAAATTTATAAATGATCCTCGGAGTTCAACATGTCGTGTAGAATAGAGTCTTTTTAATGGGTGTGGAGTGCACTATACCTATGAGTGGGAGGCTATAATGGCATTGTAGGAATTGTGTCACTCATTCATGTCTTATGTCGTGCTTTGGACTATGTATTAAGACTTCCTAATTCTATTATTGTCCTTATTACGTTACAAAAGATGCCTCTACAAAGATCTCCCCTACCAAGGTAGGCGCTGGTTAATGAGGATCACGTTTCTCAAGAGCCTATCGGGGAGCCTGTCACTAATGTTGAATTCCTTACAACTATTGCCATGCTTGCCCAAATGGTGATCACCCTTGATAGACAAGCTAATCCTCCTCCTCATTCTCCATCTCTTGCTGCTAGAGTAAGAGATTTTACCTGGATGAATCCTCCAGAGTTCAATAGATCAAAGGCTGATGAGGACGCTCAAGACTTCGTTGATGAGCTCTCTAAGGTGTTAACTATTATGGACGTGACTTTAGAGGAGAAAGCTGAGCTAGTAGTTTATCAATTGAAGGATGTGGCTCAAGTGTGGTTCACTCAATAGTTGATGGTGAGGATTTATGGTGATGGGGGGTTAGTTGGGTAGAGTTAAAATTTGCCTTTCTGGATCATTTCTTCCTTCTTGAACCTAGGGAAGCCAAGATGATAGAGTTTATCAACCTCAAATAGGGTGGTATGAGTGTGACGGACTATGCCCTCAAGTTCACAAAGCTCTCAAAGTATGCTTCTATGCTAGTAAATAACCCCGTGCAAGAATGCATAAGTTTATTTCTAAGATCTCTAATTTTGTTGTTAAAGAATGTCAAATGGCTATGCTTATTTGAGATATGCACATCTCCATACTTATGACCTATGTTGAATAGCTTGAAGGGGAAAAGCTCAAGGCAAAAAGGGTGAACGACTCAAAGAGGGCCCGATGTAATGGTGGGTTCTCCAACTCCAAGGTTGATGGTGGTTATGGTCACTTCCAAAAGGGCCAAGGTTCTAATGGAAGGTTTGCTAATGCTAGGGTGGCTCCTCCCAAGGCATCAGTTGGAGGTGGGACATTATTTCTCCCGTGTGACAAGTGTGGAAAGTATCACTCATGTACATGTCAGAAAGATTTAGGTGCTTGCTATGGATGTGGTGATAAGAGCCCCAAGATTGCTCATTGACCTAAAGCTACCAAGAAGGGTCAAGGTCAGTTGGCTCAGGGTGATCAAGTCCAACCGAGGGGTCCTCAAGGTGGCTCCCCCAGAAACAACAGGTTCTATGCTTTGCATGCTCGACAGGAAGTAGTGGAGACTTTGGATGTTGTGACTGGTATCTTAAAAGTCTTTGATTTTGATGCTTCTGCTTTCTTTGATCCGAGTGCAAATTTATCTTTTGTGGCTCCTCTTTTGGCGATTAAGTTTGGATTGAGTCCTGAAATTCTAATGGAGCCCTTTTTGATTTATACTCCCAACAGGAAGTAGTGGAGACTTTGGATGTTGTGACTGGTATCTTAAAAGTCTTTGATTTTGATGCTTATGCTTTCTTTTTGATCCGAGTGCAAATTTATCTTTTGTGTCTCCTCTTTTGGCGATTAAGTTTGGATTGAGTCCTGAAATTCTAAGGGAGCCCTTTTTGATTTATACTCTCGTGGGTGAGTCTATTGTTACCCAAAGAGTCTATCGAGGTTTTCCTATTTATGTTTTACTTAATGTCCTTCCATGTGATCTTGTTGAACTTGAGATGTTTGATTTTGATATTATTCTCTAGATGGATTGGTTGCACGCTTCATATGTCTCTATAGGTTGTAGAACCTAGAAAGTCAAATTTTCCAATTTTCAGATGAACGTGTTCTTGAATGGAAAGGTAGTGACTCTTCTACTAAGGGTCAGTTTATTCCAACCTCGAGGCTCAAAAGATGATTTCTAAGTGATGTATCTATCATATTATGAGGGTTAAAGATATGGAGTCTGAGTCATCTAAGCTTGAATCGATTTTGGTGGTTAATGAGTTTCTGAATGTATTTCCCAAAGATTTTTCCAGTATTCCTTTCGAAAGGAAAGTAGACTTTGGCATAGATCTCCTCTCAGATACTCAACATATCTCTGTTCCTCCTTATCGTATGGCACCGGCTAAGTTGGAAGAGTTGAAGGATCAATTGAAGGACTTGTTAGAGAAAGGCTTCATTAGACTAAGTATATTGCCATGGGGTGCTCCGGTGTTATTCGTAAGAAAGAAAGATGTGCCTCTTTGAATGTACATTGATTATAGGCAATTGAATAAGGTAACCATCAAGAATAAATACCTGCCGCCAAGGATCAATGACTTCTTTGATCAACTACAATGGGTTGCCTATTTCTTAATGATTGACCTACATTCCAGTTATCATCCGTTGAAGGTTAGGGAGTGAGATATTCCCAAGACGGCTTTTCAAACTCGATGTGGGCATTTTGAATTTGTAGTTATGTTGTTTGGTTTGACTAATGCCCCGACCATGTTTATGGATCTTATGAACCGAGTGTTCAAGCCATTTCTTGATAGTTTTGTGGTTGTGGTCATCGATGATATCCTTATTTACTCTCGAAATGAGCGGGAGCATATAGATCATTTTTGGCTGGTTCTTCAGACATTAAGGGAGAAGCAATTGTATGCTAAATTCAGCAAATATGAGTTTTGGGTGGGAGAAGTAGCTTTTCTTGGTCATGTGGTATCCAACGATGGTATTAATGTTGACTCGAACAAGATTGATGCCATGAAGAATTGGCCTAGACTTTTGCTCCCTCATATATTCGAAGTTCTCTTGGGTTGGCTGGTTATTACAGGAGGTTTGCTGAAGGTTTCTCATCCATTACATCTCCATTGACCAAGTTGACTCAAAAGAAGGTCAAGTTTTGTATGGTTGGATGCATGTGAGAAGAGTTTTCAGACTTCGAAAGATCAGCTTACATCGGCTCCTTTTTTAACTCTACCGGATGGCTTAGATGGGTTTGTGGTGTATTATGATGCTTCTCGGATTGGGTTGTGTACTGTACACATTGCAACATGGTAAGATGATAGCTTATGCATCAAGGCAATTGAAGGTGCATAAGTGTAATTACCCAATTGTGATCTTCAACTAGCGGTTGTGGAATTCACTTTGAAGATTTAGAGGCATTATTTGTAGGGTTCATGATGATATTTTCACCGATCACAGGAGTTTGCAATATGTGTTCACCTAAGGGATCTTAACTAGAGGCAAAGGAGATGGTTGGAACTCCTTAAGGACTATGACATGAGTGTTCAATAAAATCTCGACAAGGTAAATGTTGTAGCCGATGCTCTTAGTAGACTATCTATGGGGAGTGTGGCACATATTGATGAAGGAAAGAAGTAGTTGGTAAAAGATATTCACCATTTGGCTAGGTTAGGTGTTAGATTGGACGAGTTTAATGATGGTGGCATTCATGTTCAGAATGGGGTTGAATCCTCTGTGGTGGTTGATGTCAAGGCTAAACAAGATTTAGACCTGTCATTGCTTGAGTTGAAGAAGTTGGTTCCTAAAAAAAAAGAAAAAGGTTTTCTCCCAAGAGGGAGATAGTGTACTTTGATATCAAGATAGCTTATGTGTTCCAGATGTGATGGTCTTAAGGATGTGATCATGAGTGAAGCCCATAACTCCCTTTATTCTATTGATATGAGATATACAAAATATATCGACATTTAAGGGAGGTGTATTGGTGGCATGGTATCAAGAAAGATATAGTTGAATTTGCATCTGAATGTCCTATTGTCAACAAGTGAAAATAGAGCATCAAAGTCCCGGTAGTTTAGCTAAAGATATTGAGATTCCTACTTAAAAGTGGGAAGATGCGAACATGGATTTTGTGGTTGGTTTACCCCGAACCAACGCAATTTGACTCAATTTGGATTATTGTGGATAGAAATGACTAAATCGACTCATTTCTTATCGGTCAAGACTGCCTTCAATGTTGAAGATTATGCAAAGGTGTATACTCAAGAGTTGGTGAGGTTGCATGGTGTGTCTAGGTCTGTATATTGGATCGTGGCACCCAATTTACTGCTCACTTTTGGAGGTCATTTCAAATAGGACTTGGCACTATGGTGAAGTTAAGTATCGCTTTTCAACCTCAAACCAATGGGAAAGCCAAAAGGACAATTCAAACTCTGGAGGACGTGTTGAGGGCTTGTGTGTTGGAACTCAAGGGTAATTGGTATGATCATCTACCACTTATCGAGTTTGCTTACAACAATAGCTTTCATTCTAGCATTGATATGGCATCATTTGATGCTTTGTATGGTAGGAGATGTAGGTACCCGGTAGGATGGTTTGAGTTAGGTAAGATGGTGTTGATTTGCTCGGATCTGTTTTTGGGGGCCATAGAGAAAGTGAAGTTAATTAGGGAGAGGTTAAAAATGGCTCAAAGTCGTGAAAAGTCATATTCGGATGTTAGAAAGAGGGAACTTGAGTTTCATGTTGGTGATTAGGTGTTTGTGAAGGTTTCACCCATAAAGGGTGTAATACGTTTTGGTAAGAAGGGAAAACTAAGTCCCTGGTATGTATGACTTAATGAGACTGTTCAGCGAATTGGGAATGTGTCCTATAGGTTGGATATGCCTCCGAATTTGAGTTCTATCCTGTCACGACCCAAGCCTAGGGCCTAGACGTGACACGGTGAATGAGAAGTCCGAAGACAAACCAAACAATCCTCTTGATTGTAACATGCACACATCCTTGGTTGCGGAAGTAAAATAAACATCAACAAGAGTCAAGTATAAAACGGAAGCGAGACTAAAGGAAATCTTTTATAAACATAGCAACATAAGAAGAGTCAAGCTTGAAAGCATATACAAACTTAGTATCCAATAACACCTCTACTTTAGAATGGAGCGAGGGCCAAGACACTTCCCGGCCTCACCCTCATTATAATAATCATCCCACATAAGGAACAAATCTCATCATTGCATTAAATAAAGTAGATATTGTCCTTGGAGTTGAGGACTCACCAAAAGCTTTCTTGGAAAAACGAACTAGCCACGTGGAGGAGGATGATCAAAAGGAGCTCTAGTCCCTATATTGTAATATCATGTAGGCATAGAGTATGCATTAGTATGTTTGAATGCACTAAGTATACGGGGTGCAATGCAACAAAGACATTATCCAATACATCAAAATGCATGATCAAGATCATTGGATATATAATCTCAATATGACATGCATGATCAATGTTTGTAATAAAACATGCTTGTAGACATTCAACTTGCATAATATATCATACATATGTGGCAAGAGACCTCAACCAACATAGACTAAGCAGCTACAACTTGGACTTCAAGGCATGACACCTCCCGGCGATGTGTGATCTACTTGCCAAGGTAAACCAACATTACAACATGACTAGATGGATGCACTAATATAGCAAGGGCATAATACATAATCTTATGGTGGCACATAGTTTAGAGACTAAAGACTTTATATAAGGACTCCTTTAGTCGAGCCTCCATCTTAAGCCTCAATCGGTGCTAAGTTAAATCCCACAGAATACTTGAAATAATCATACTTTAATAATAATATGAGTAACTTGTAAGAGACATGATAACAAGACATGAGTAGCTCTTAAACATGCTTGACCTCTATTAGTGAACCTAACTTGAATATGAGAGTAGATAGTAATCATATGTGATCCCTTGCTTTAACATGAATGACTCACAAGAGGTAAAAATCTTGAAATAGGGCAGAGCTTGATACTTGTAAAATCATAGATACTTTTCATGAATTCAATACATGCTTGGAAGCCCTTAATCATCATGAAATCATTTGACTTGTAAATCATGTAATAATTTATCAACAACTTGAGAATTCTTGTCATGTAATTTTATCAAACACTTGGTGGGTTCATGATACTAGTTCCAAATCATGCAGTTCAAGAATAAAACAAAATAAGTAAACTCAATGCAAATCAAACCACCAATATCATAGTAAACCCCTCATTTAGGCTATCTTGAAATCCATCACAAAAACTCATAATAGCTCATAGTTTCATCGCTCAAATCATGCATAGTCTCAATAGACAAAATCAATTCATGGAATAAGCTTGGAATAGATATTCATGCATAATCAATCAATTCTTGATAAAATGCCAACATAATTTATGTTAAAAATTCATAATAAGAGATACATATAGGTAAGACAACTTGAGTTCATACAATTTCCATAAAAAGAGCAGGTTGGTCTCCATGGGTGAAAGGACTCATGGATGAAGACTCACATACCTTAAACCTTGAATTTCATGAAATGAACTTGAATGAGACTTAAAGCTTGAGCTGGGTTCTTGATTTCCAAAATTTAGCTTGAAATTCTTGAATTTGAATGAGAGATTGATAGAGTCTTGGAGAGTTTTTAAAGAGGGTTTTGTGAGTTATAGAGTTAAAAATGGCTAAGTATGGACGATTTCACATTTAACTGGGCATGGGGCTATTACCCCAATGCCCTTGGACAAAATAAGAAAACTGGTGAAAATATTTCACTGGTCCGTGCCCCAGGCGCGATGCGAACCATACAAGGATCACAAAATGCACTAGTCTGCGTCCCAGACACGTCGCGGCTTGGACGTGGACAAACACTGAAAATTAGAAAATTAGCGAAAATTATTTTTCTTTATGGGTCTTTTAAAATCCAGGTTATACCCATTTCCCACTCAATTTTGCCCACTGATCAAGAATATGAAATTAGATTTTTGAAATCACACACGAAGTTTGAGATATATGGAAATTATGATTATGGGGCATTCCAGAGCACATGAGGGGTGTTTCATATCCACCTGGTTTTCCATGTGTCCATGCTGAGGAAATCGATTGCTGATCCTAGTCCAAATATGCCTTTGGAAGCTATTAAGGTTGAGGAGAACTTGTCTTATGAGGAAGTCACGGTTGAGATCTTTGATAGGAAAGTAAAATGGCTTCTCAACAAGGATGTGGCTTCGATTAAAGTGCTTTAGAGAAATTGACATGTGGAGAGCGATACATGGGAGGTGGAGTTAGACATGATGAAGTGATATCTCCATATTTTCCATTCTACTCCAGCGTAAGGTATTGGGTTCTTCCTATTCCAAATAGTCCTAATTCTTTCACTCTTGTGTTTCATGACATAACATGCATTGTATACATGTGCACAAAAATGATTTAAATGATGTTTTAGATATGATTTTTAATGACATTATGATTTTCAATTAATGAAATATGCATTGTGTCTTTGTGTTTGGATGTTTCATGTTCAAGTCAAGCGTTTTAAGCTTTGTTCTAGCACATTCAAGTACGAATGTTCCCAAGGGGGAAATGATATAAGGACCTAGACTTTGAATGGACTTAATAGTGCATAGAAATTTGGTTGTGGAAAGTTTTTGACAAATGTGACGCCCCATGGGCACCTCCACTGGTCGTGTGACTCACCACGGGTCATGTGGAGGGGCCTTGATGTGGCCCTTGGAATTGTTTGTACAATGTTGGCCTTAAATTAGAGTTCAAGACCAAGGCATTCACCACATGAACCCCACACGGCTTGTGTAACACTTTACTAGCTGTGTGGTGGCTCGTGAGAGGAGTCATGGTCTTGAAAACAACATTTTGGCCAAGGCACTTCATACATGAACCCCACACGGTCCATGTGACCCCTTCAGGGGTCGTATGGTGTCTCGGATGGGCATTGGTCTATATATTTTCTAAGTATAGAATCAATGTCTCACAACTTCTTCAGTGGAGAATTTTTCTAAGTGAAGGCTCACGGATGTGCACACAGTCATGTGACCCATATACGACCCGTGGTGCTCCATTACGGGACCATTGGCAACTTTTTGACACTCATTTCATTAATGGTTTTCTTGTAATTTTGGCTATTCCTAAGGGTTGTTTATGTCTTTCTGACCTATACTAAGCCTCTCAAAGGACTTATACTCTTCTACTCTCAGTCAAATTCAATTTATGCACTTAGAATATTCAAACTCTCATCAAAAGAACTCCTCTCAAGTGAGCCTCGAAGGATTGACTTGGAGCTTAAGGAAGGGTTTTCTTCTTCACTCAATTTCTTCTTGATTCTTCTTATTAGCTAAGGTGTGTGAGATTGATTCATGGTCCCTTTCAACCATGAAGTCCCAAACTCTTTTACTCTTTGTTTTATGAAAAAATATAGGTCCCTTAGATTATTGTATATTTGATTCAATTGGGATATGGGTTATGTTTATTGTTGTTTTTAAAGTGATTTAATACCTAATATGAAGAATTGCTTTGATATTGTGAAGGTGTGAAAGTGCGTGTCCCTTTTAAAGTTTGATTGAAGCATGAGTAATCTAAACTATTGATTTGAGTTTGAATCTCTATTGCCCATGCTATTCTCATATCATTCATGGCATATGCATACATGAGTATTGTTTTTTATGAAGATTATGTAGTGGGTTAAGCCCACATATGTTTATGAATATGCTTTTTGATAAGAATATGATTATAACAACAATGTGATCAAATAAATGTCTATGATATAGATCTTAGAGCAACTCTGTATGGCAACCCTCGCGGGAGGATGCCACTTGTGTACATTTTAGGTCTACATAACACTTGCTACATGCGAAGAATTTAACATGTGCCATATTAACCATAACTAATTAATGAATTCAAATAGTTAAAAGTATAGGATCTAGTTCTAAAGGTCGTCAAGTCGAGTTCTAGTTCAAGTTTAAAGCGTAAGTATCTTGCAAAATAATTTCAACCACTATTTTACACGATCTTCATACATTGCTCATATTATTGTAGTGCCCGTTGAAAACTCCATTTTACATAGTCACCTCAAAATAACGGTTAATCTAACAATAAAAATATGCTCGCCGGCTCCAATTTAACTAGACAAGCTAAACCTTAAGTTATAACCCATGGTTTCGCAATTTACACATACCTTTCCAGTCTATAGATACATATTCAATAGGAAAATCATGTACTTGTCCCAAACTACTATGATATATATATCTAGATGCAAATGTGATCTTGTGCAAAGTTCCCAAAAAATCATCTTCCGTGGTTATCCTCAAGCATCAACTCGGTATGCTCCCATGATAGAAATAACTATGGCTAAGCGTGAAGCTTAATGGTGTAAAAGCTAAAAGTAAAACCCTTTATATTTTTCAATTTATCATTGTTAGGTCGAGGGGAACACAATTGGAATATAGTAAATAAACCAGTAAACAAATATATCAATAGTATCAAGTGAGATATTTAAACATCTAAGTGTCAAGATTTCTTGGAACAATTTTTATAAGAGATTCGAATGCCAAGTTTTGCCCAATATATATATCATACTATCACACAAAACATAATCGAGTATCAAGAAGGACCGAAGCCCTGTATCAAGAAGGACCGAAGCTCTGTATAAAGAAGGGTGGAGACCCAATTTTCAAGAGAACCAAGAACCATATTAAGAGTGGTTTCCTAGTTCGTGCATAAAACGGACTGCTTCCGTCTTTAAGGCAAACAAAAAATCCACAATTAAGATGGCAATTGATCCAAACAGAGGCATGTCAATTGTGACAAAGTCACAGCCACAAGAAGGACAAAGTCCACAATGATATCAAGTGATCAGGTAATTCATACAAATGGGCGAATTAAACAAGTTCCTTGCGAGTCCCAAAATATATCAACACACCCAAATAAAATTACATGAATGTAGCTGAGATACCAAGATAACATTGAAATGTACCAGTAGGTGACAAAGGAACAAGAACAAGTTTTTACACAAACCTGAAACTTTTAACATGCAACCGACCCTACCAATTTCAAGTCATGGATCAATACGGCATTCGTTTTTTTTCCAATCAACTTCCTTAAGATTGTACGAGAGTGTGAGTACCTTAATACTCATTTATATGCTCATGTAACATTCAATACTTTTAACAGGTAGCAACTAACAAGAGAAATGCTAAAACTGAGTCTTATTTTTACAAATCAGGCTCTTCTCAGCAGTTTCACTGCCTTGCAATGGAACTTGGTTTCAGATTGATAAATAGACAAACAATTTTTTGCAGTTTACATGAAAACTATAGATATATGAAATATAGGTTGTAGACGGTAAAGAATCACTTCAAAACACCCTTTGTACGAGTATTTATAATGAAAACCCTAAGAGCACACCCTGAGGGATTTCTGTATCAAATCCTGGATAGAATTTGTCCTAGCTTGCGTCCACTGTTTTGAATCCATACTATCAAATTAGGTTTCAACATAAACATAGAGTTATATATACATGTCTTGGAGTTGCAAAGAACCAAGAATCATTACAAAGTACATCTCACACATTAAGATTTAATTAAAATACTAAAAACCACACACAGAAGACTTCTCCGCCAGAAAACTGGTCATAACTTTCACTGTGTTCTGCGCCTTCTTTTGATACCATACAAGTAGATTAGATTTTTACATAAACATAAAAATTGTAGGGTATCTGAATTATCTTTCCAAAACATATTTACACACTAAAAACACAGCTAGATACAATCACATATTCCATAATTACTACACACTATGAAATCTAAAGACAGATTTCGACCTCTTACCAAAGGATAGGGAATTTCTCGACTTTTCTCCAATAGACTCATTTTTTTGTGTGTGTTTTTGAAAAATAAAGATAAGAGAGAGTTTATAAGGTATAATAAGGTCCATAAAACCGACTTACTTTGGAGGACAACATATTTTATATCAAAAGAGTCTTAAGAGAAAAAGGTCCAATAAGGTGGCTGCACAAGTCCCCTTTTTCCATTCCTTATCTATTTTTTCCACATATAATACTCACTATTAAGCCTTGTTTGACATATATAACCACATAAAAAATGATAATTTGCACTGAGACAACCCCTCCCTCATTCCTTTCGACTATTCAAGAAAATCAATTTCTCTAATAACGTGAACTTGAGTCAAAAAGCTGTGAAGTAGGGGTTGGTTTTATCTCAACGGGATATTTTTTTAAAGTGAATAATTTAATTAATAATAGGGGTGTTACAACTCTCTCCCCCTTAAGAAATTTCATCTCGAAATTTACCTCATGCTGCAATAATAACAAAGTTTATTAGTCGGACCAATAATTGTCATCGTCATATGGACCTTCCCACATATTGAGATATTAGGAGATACTACGAGATCATCATCAATGATGCTGACTATAATTTGCTGAAGAATCTCTTCCTTCAGATTTTCGGATAAGGGCGATAATGCTTGTAGAATAGCATAAAAAGTTTGGTCATCAAAAAAACTTATGTATGCATTCATGACTATAAGTATTCCCTAGATAAGAAATTGGGAAGAGAATTAGCAATTCCTCTTTGTTATAATATCTCAAAATCAAAAGGAGCTAACTGGGCTTGCCACCTAGCAATTATTAATTTAGGAACATATACATGATGATGCATACACACTTTTGTAGGCCATAAAATACTATTAGCCATGTAAAGGGACAAATAATATAGCTTGGACCTTTGACACAATAAGTAATTATACGAGTAATCCACACCAAAAGTCCTAGAATCATAAGCCTGGACTCTAATACCAACACTTGTAGCAATCCTCGAGGGAAGATGTCACTTTTGTACATTTTAGGTCTACATAACACTTGCTAACATGAGAAGAATTTAATACGTGTCATATTAATCATAACTTATTAATGAATTCAAATAGTTAAAGGTATAGGATCCTATTCTAAAGGTCGTCAAGTCGAGTTCTAGTTCAAGTTTAAAGGGTAAGTATCTTGCACAATAATTTCAACCATTATTGTACGCGATCTTTATACAATGCTCATATTATTGTAGTACCCGTTGAGAACTCTATTTTACATAGTCACCTCAAAATAACGGTTAATGTAACATTAAAAACATGCTCGCCGGCTCCAATTTAACTAGACAAGCTAAACCTTAAGTTATAATCTATGATTTCGTAATTTATGCATGTCTTTCTAGTTTATACATACATATGCAACAGGAAAATCATGTACTTGTCCCAAACTACTATCATATGTATATTCAAATGCAAATGTAATCTCGTGCAAAGTTCCCAAAAACTCATCTTCTATGGTCATCCTCAAGCATCAACTCGGTATGCTCCTACGATAGAAACAATTATGGCTAAGCGTTAAACTTAGTGGTGTAAAAGCAAAAAGTAAAACCCTTTATATTTATTAATTTATCATTGTTAAGTCGAGGACAACACAATTGGAATACAGTAAATAAACCAATAAACAAATATATCAATAGTATCAAATGAAATATTTAAACATCTAAGTGTCAAGAGTTCTTGGAACAATTTTTACAAGACATTTAAATGCCAAGTTTCGCCCAATATGTATATCATACAGTCATACCAAACATAATCAAGTATGAAGAAGTACCGAAGCCCTATATCATGTAGGACCAAAGCCCTGTATCAAGAAGGACCGAAGTCCTGTATCAAGAAGGGTGGAGACCAAATTTTCAAGAGAAACAAGAACCATATTAAGAGTGGTTTCCTAGTTTGTGCAAAAGATGGATTGCTTCCGTCATTAAGGCGAACCAAAAAACCACAACTAAAATGGCAATTGATCTAAACAAGAGGCATGCCAATGGTGACCAAGTCAGATCCACAAGAAAGACAAAGTCCACAATGATGTCAAGTGATCATGCAATTCATACAAATGGGCGAATCAAACAAGTTCCTTGCGAGTCCCAAAATATATGAACACAACCAAATAAAATGACAAGAACGTAGCTGAGATAACAAGATAACTTTAAAATGTACCAGCAGGTGACAAAGTCACAAGAATAAGTTTTGACATGAACCTGAAACTTTTAGCAGGTAACTGACCATACCAATTTCAAGTCGTGGATCAATATGGCATTCTTTTTTTTAATCAACTTCCTTAAGATTGTACAAGATGTGAGTACCTTAATACTCATTTACATGCTCATTTAACATTTTGCACTTTTAACAAGTAGAAATTAACAAGAGAAATGCCAAAACTGAGTCCTATTTTTAAAAATCTGGCTCTTCTCGGCAGTTTCACTGCCTTGCATCGCAACTCAATTTTGGATTGGTAAATGGACAAACTAGTCTTTGCAGTCTACATAAAAACTATAGGTATATGAATATAGGTTGTAGGCAATCAAGAATCACTTCAAAACACCTTTTGTACAAGTATTTATAATCAAAACCCTAACAGCACACCCCCAGGGATTTCTATGTCAAACCCTGGATAGAACTTGTCCTAACTTAAGTCCACTGGTTTTGAGTCCATACTACTAAATTAGGTTCTAACATAAGCATAAGAGTTATAGATACATGTCATGGAGTTTCAAATAACCAAGAATCATCACAAAATACAGCTCACACATAAAGATTCAATTAAAATACTAACAACCGCACATAGAAGACTTCTCTGACAGAAAACTGGTAAAAAACTTTCACTGTGTTCCACGCCTTCTTTTGATACCATACAAGCAAATTTAGATTATTACATAAACATAAAAATTATAGGTATTAAATTATCTTTCTAGAACATATTTACACACTAAAAACATAGCTAGATACAATCAGATATTCCATAATTACTACACACTATGAAATTTAAAGACAGATTTCGACCTCTTACCAAAGGATATTCTCAACTTTTCTTCAAGGGACTCTTTTTTTTTTTTTTTTTTTGCATGTGTGTTCTTGAAAAATAAGGATATGAGAGAGCTTATAAGGTGTAATAAGGTCCATAAAACCAACTTACGTTAGGGGAAAACATATTTTATGTCAAAAGAGTCTTAAGAGAAAAAGGTTCAATAAGGTGGCTGCACAAGTTTCCTTTTTCCATTCCTTATCTATTTTTTCCACATATAGTAGTCACTTCTAAACCTTTTTTAACATATATAACTACATAAAATAAAAATAATTTGCACTAAGACAACCCCTCCCTCATTCCTTCCAACTATTCAACAAAATCAATTTCTCTAATAACGTGAACTTAAGTCAAAAAGTTGTGAAGTAGGGGTTGGTTTTATCTCAAGGGGATATTTTCTTGCAAGTGAATACATTAATTAATAATAGGGGCATTACACTCTGGGTGTTTACACCATTTTGTATATACGTGAATGAACTATCTTATGCATGAAAGTATGGATTGAACTATGATTTGGATTTTGAACCCAAGTGTATATAATTATGAAAAATATTTGACTTTTAAGTCTAAATCTGCATTGAAATGATTTGAGAGGACTTATGCCACTTTTGAAAGCATTTATATGTATATGTACTTTTGTGGGATGATGACTCAGCACCGAATGGAATTGGAGGCATCAGGACTGTCCTCAAGGGTCCTCTTCCTTTTACTTGAACTATGTGCCAATCTAGGTAATGGAAACCTTTACCAAAATGACTAGGTCGTAAGGTATGGTTATAATTATGATATGATATGAAAATCCTTCCGAAATGACCGGGTCGTACGGAAAGTGGCAATCACACTAAAATGACCAAGTCATAAGGTGTGGTGTAGATCAGCTTTGGCAAGTAATCTTCTCTCACCCGATGGGAGGCTTTCATCAGGAAAACTAATGTAATAGATCGCATGAGTTTGAGATGTCTGTTATGGTCTGAGCCCATCTATATTGAAGTATTATGGCATTTCATGCATCATGGATTTCATGGCATATTGATATATTGCTCTTCTTTGCTTATTTCTTTCTATATATGTACACTTTTCATCTAACATTGAATGTAGGTTTAATAAGTTCATGTTCATTGCATGACTATATACTTAGTACATTCTAATGTACTAGCGCATACTTTTACCTACATGATCTAACCTTGTAGGGATCAAAGACTATATTCATCCACCTTTTAATGGCTAGTTTAAATTATGAGAGTTATTATGCTGAGTCCTATTATCCAGGACAAGCCATCATCCACCCACCTGATATGTTTCATTTACTTTAAGGTGAGCATGGGACATGTCTTGGACGGCATCCTATTATATGACTTAGAGGCATTGTTGGATAACTTGTAGACTCTTGTACAGATTCATGCTACGTTTTGCTAATTAGAGATTTTGATTAGGACTTTATATTGGATATTGATATTTGATTATTTGCTTATGATGATATGGAAATATCGAAAGTCCTAAGTCCCTTTCTATCCCCATAGAGTGAATCCTACTTACCCTTAGTTCCTATGTATTATGTGTTATGTGAATACATGCAAACTCCTTTCCCCATGATATCCTAGTAATGTGAGTAATACTTTCCTGTCCCTTAGATCTGTGTGTTTATTACTTCATTATGCGCTTCCAAACTGATGATGTGAGTGTGGATAGTTTGAGGCTTGTTTGGGGACTTTTGGGTTTCCATTCACGATGCCACTCCTAGACACTAGATCTAGGTCGTGATAGCCCGACCCCAGTCCCTAGGGCTTTCACTCTAGTAGAACCCTAGCACCTAACATTTTTAGTATAGTTATTTTGTGCACTCAACGGGCTTATAGGGGCTCGCTCACATTTTACCTTAATTGTGCATGTGTGTCCCCGTCAGGTTTAGTTAATGTAGATATCTTAGCTTGTTTTAGCATATTCTTATTATTATTCTTTCCTTGTTATAGATATATTTATCCGACTCCTATTTAGGTTTAATTCCTCTTCTTCGTATTATTTCTAACTGTCTGGCTCGATCAGCCTATGATGCCTATTGGGTACCTTCATCTAGTACTCATACTACACTCTGCATCTTCTTTCGTGATGCAGGTCTGAGCATCAGTGATTGATTTTGATAAATCAAGCTTGTTGCAGTCAGACTTGGAGACCAGGGTGAGCACTCACCATTTTGAGATAATTTCTATCTCTTTTAACTTGATAGCTCATTATTTTGTATGTTTTAAGACTAGCTGGTGCTTTGTTTATTTTTGGTCTACTTTCGGGACTTCTACTCTTTATTTTGATGTCATGCCCCGAGTTCACACCTTGGGCATGGCCGGCACCCAGAACCATTTCTGGCCCCAAGCGAACTACTTAGTCTGGCAACTTTACTCAGTGGAAGACTTAAATAATAAGTGAAAGTCATAGATATAATAAACAAAAGATACTACAATATCTGAATAAAATGAATAGTATAAATGTTTCAACAACAACTAAAAATAAGATTTGAAGCTCTTGACATATAGTCTATGTCACGACCCAAACTAGGGGTCGTGATTATTGCCGATTGGGCACCCAAACAATACCAAACCAAACTTCCAACTATATCAGCTACGGAATCTACCAAAATTTTGGCAGAGTTTCATCTGTTTTACTGATTACCTAAACCTGCAAACAGAAACCCCAGTACGCCACAAACATCCATACACATATATACAAATACATATGCGGGCCGACAAGGTCACCGCTGCGGTAAAACCGCCCAATAAAAGTATCATACATATGTAATCATATCACACGTAATATCCCACACCCACATGTATCCACAGACCTCTATACATACGA
>JAPFFP010042303.1:0-14248 GCA_026153255.1 Solanum medicagineum | reverse complement strand
TTTTCTTTGGACAACAAGTTAGACTTGACATCCTCAAAAGATAATGTATCATTATTTCCATATAACATTATTTCCTTTAAGTGTTTATAGGTAGACGGTAAAGAGACGACCAATAAGACAGCCTTATCCTCATCATCAATTTTAATTTCTAGATTTTCTAGGTCAATAATAATGGAATTGAACTCATTAAGATGAGACTGAATAGGAGTACCTTCAACCATATGAAGTGTGTACAAACGCTATTTCAAATGGAGTTTGTTTGGAAGACTTTTGGTCATGTAGAGAGATTCAAGCTTGAGCCAAAGTCCTGCAGCAATAGTCTCATGAACCACCTCGGGGAGAACCTCCTTGGATAAACAAAGTTGGATTGCTGATAAAGCTTTTTCATCCAACTCCATCCATTTCTCATCGGTCGTAGAGTCGGGTTTTTTTGACTTTCCTTCAAGAGCCTTTTTCAACCCGTTTTGTGTAAGAACGACCTTCATTTGGACTCTCCAGATGGAGAAACTTATCTTGCCATCAAACTTTTCAATATCAAATTTTGTAACAGAAGCCATCTTGAAAAACTGTCGCATGTATGAATAATGATCGTACGTATGAACGGTAACCGTATGTATGAACAGTAACTGTACAGTATTTGTGACTATTATGACCATGCTATGATACCACTTGTTAGGATCGATATGAATCAAGTATTTATACGGAATCTAACAAAGCAACCTCAAAAGACCATGGATATGAAGATAAACAAGAAACAGCAAGAGACAATAATTTAACGTGGTTTGGTCAGCCTACATCCACAAGAGGAGATGAGCAATCCACTATATAAAGGAGAGTACACAATATCGAGAGAAATAACCTCACCAATTCACATGGAATACAAAAAGGTTCACACAAGTGTTAACATAACACTTGTGAGTCACCGTTTCTCTCCCTATACAAAATTCTCAAGCCTTCATGGCTACATTGTGAATGCTGCCAAACTAGAAGGAATGAGCCTCTATTACAGAGTCATAAACCTTTTCCTACTAGAAAAAGGATTCGACAAATATGGAGAAATTCTATTTTCCTTTTTCTAATAGAAAAAGTATTCACCAAATATAGAGAGTTTCTGTTTTCCTTTTCGTAAAAGGAAAACTCCAATTATGGTAAGAAACTCAGGGCAAAAACCCAACATTAAGGTATCGGAGTTAGGCGAGGAGCCAAATGTGGATTGGGATAAGAATAAGGAGAGGAAGAAAGCAACGAATGTGAAGCAAAAGAGTACAAGGACCCCATTCAAAAATGCCAAGAAACTGTTCAAGTCAAAAACTGTTCAAGGTAATAATGATGGCAATTTGCAAGCTGGTTTAGCAACCCAAGGTGGCGTAGAAATGTCCATGCTGTAATAGTCTAGTCAAGTAACAGAGGGGTCGCAAGTAAGACAATAAGGCACCTGGAAGGGTTGCAAAACACTTCAGCAATTTGGATGACCGTGGAATTCAGTTATGAGGTTGAAGAGAATATAATTCAGGTGGCTGAGAAAATGAAGCATGAGAGGGTGAGGAAGATACTATTGAAGTAATTGGGTTTTTTAAGGTCTTGATGAATTTCTTAGCAGTCTTCCTCAAGTACTCAAAAAGAACTGTGAAGGCATCAATGACAAGATGGAAAGCCAATTCCGAAGAAGGAAATTGATGTTATGAGGTTTCAGAAGAAGATCAAACCGGCTATACAACTCGGCAATGAAATCGGCATTTGGGGTGTGGTTAAGAGGGATTTGGAGGATAGAGTAGTAGTCAAAGTGGAGGACAGAGTTTGTCATTAGCACTTTGACTACTACTCTATCCTCCAAATCCCTCCTAACCAAACCCAAAATACCAATTTCATTGACGAGTAGTATGGCCGGTTTTATCTTCTTCTGAAACCTCATAACAACAATTCCCGTCTTCTGATTTGGATTTACATCTTATTGTTGATGCATTCATAGTTCTTTCGGAGCGCCAAGGAAGACTTCTAAGGAACTCATCAAGACCTTAAAAAACCCAATTACTTCAATAGTATCATCCTTTCCCTCTCGTGCTTCATTTTCTCAGCCACCTGAATTATACTCTCTTCAACCTCATAACTGAACTCCACAGCCATTCAAATTCCTGAAGTGTTTTGCAACCCTTACAGGTGCCTTGTTGTCTTACTGCGACCCCTCGGTTACTTGACTCAACTGTTACAGAATGGGCATTTCTATGCCACCTTGGTTTGCTAAACCATCTTGCAAATTGCCATCAATATTACCTTCAATAGTTTTTGCCTTATCAGCGTGCTGTTTCTTGGCCTTTTTGAATGGGGTCCTTGCACTCTTTTGCTTCACATTCTTTGCTTTCTTCCTCTCCTTATTCTAATTCAAATCCACATTTCACTCCTGACTTGACTCAGATACCTCAACAAAGACAACATCATCCTCATCAATATATATTGTTGGAGAAAAATGCTTTCGTCTACCCCCACTTATCGATCTACGAACCTTATGCGAACTACCAGAGTATTCACATTATTCTGTCCTCCTACAACATGATTTTCACATTATTCCCTCCATTCCCCAAATTGTGGATAGGTAAACATGCGCGAAAATGGAGACCAGTTGTTATCTATATTTCATCAATATCCTTCAATGACGATCCGAAAGGCATAAATCCCAAACAACAAAACATAATTTCTTTTCCATCAATAAATGGAGGAGGAGTCACAATTGGTACAAATTGAAAGCACCCCAAATCCAAAATGCTTCTATCTTCATGCTTCTTGATAATTTTATTATTAGTAATCATAGTTTTCTTTACATTGATAAGTTCTTCCGCTCTAATAAGACCATCTTTTCATTTTTAAGAAATGAAATGGGGCTATCATTGCCTCCTTTTTCCACTGTCTAATCATTGCAAAACTAAGTTTAGTTGCAACTTAAACTCTTGTCTATGTCAAAAGTTGTCTTTGCAAGGTGACAACACAATATCTTTTTAAGTTTAGTTCTGCACTTTGTTACTACAAGTCACATGAATATTTCAACTTTTGTTCTTTCAGTCTGGATTGTTCTTAAATGTTTTTGTGATGATGCATCCATACTTTATATTGCCGGTTTTTGATGTTTCTTTTTCATATTCCTAATAATAACCTTCTCTAGCGGATACATATATGCTGCCAATTGTTCATTTATTTCTCATGCAAAATGTTGACCTTAATTTTTCATTAGAATCATCACTTTTTTTGGGAATAATTTCACCTTATTTCAAAATCAATTTTTGATAATAAAATATCCAAATCCAACTTGGAGTTGGATTCCAAATTTGGGAAAGTACTCCAAGCCTATTTTACAACTCTATCTTTATTCCAAAAAAAATGCTCTCTTCTCTTCTTTGCAAAAAGTACAACCAAGCCTAACTCCATCTTTAAAAGTTCCAATGAAGTGAAAAATCTTTGGAATCTGCGGCCAAACCCCTACTAGATTACAATTCAAAACTAATCTAAGAAGCATAGTCATAGATATAAAGATTTCAATCACATCGATCGCAGTTTTGATCCCTATACCAAGCGAATTAAAGCCCGCATTTAGCATTGATTCTTTCAAGTTCAAATGATTCAGTCTTGAGCTACGTTAAGATGGAGATAATGGAAGTAGTCTACGATCAGATGGCTGTGGCTTTATCTCATGCTACTGTTCTTGAAGAGTACCAAACAATGAGGAAGAGATTAGAAAAGAGAAATCGTGTCCTGTAGCTAAAGTCTAAATAGAATGCTACAAAGGCAAGCCAGACAAGGACTTAATTTCTGTTACACCTAGTAAATTACCAAAATACCTGTAGATGAGAGGCACTTTCATAACGCATCTTCCTAAACTCTGTTAGAAAATCCGATCTCATAAATACGATCAGCATGCAAAATTGTGAGGAAAATGGTCTTGGTTGATTTTTAGAACAACCGTATGGAAAGATAATTTTTCGATGCGAAAACGTAATTCCAGAAAACTGCATGACATGTACGCATCGCGGACTTATCACAAACTTGCACTTGGATGTGATTTTAATATTTTCTACAGGATTAGAAAACTCAATCGAGAAATTTCTGACAAAAAACCCCTAAAATTGACCAAGTCCGCGATGCAAACATGGTACACCGAGGGAAAATTATCATTTTTTTTGCGAGCGGCATTGCATACTTTTTCCAACCCCTCCTAAACTTAAAACACGATCAAAATAGGTCATTTAATGTGTGAAAAGGGTCTTAACATCCATTCTTAAGCCTTTTTGAACTTCTAATGAAGACTAGGGGTAAGGAGAAGAAAGGGAGAGCACGGGTTTAAGAGGATTGAGGCAAGCCTCTTGCTAAGTTGATTGGCTAACTTCATCCCAGGCATGTAAGGCTGCCTAAGGCATTGAATTGAGTTCATCCACGCATCCCTTCATCTAGTTGAGTCAAATTTTCAAGTAATAACCGAGTAATACAAATACTGTGATTTTAAGTTCTAAGTTTCTTGCACTTGTTTGAGTCCTCATGAATATACTTGAGTAAACTAATTAGTTGCATTGTTATTACAATGAAATTGGAATACTAATCGTATGATTGATAGTACAACCCTAAATTTCATTTTTTTTCCTCTATGCTGACTACGTTGAGATCAGGAGTCTAATTTTCTGAGTTGAGTAAGTTGAGCATGATCACTACATTTTCTTGTTTTACGTATGTATATGATGAGTACCTAGTATGTCTTATGTTTCGAGCATGATTGATATGATATTAACTGACCATAATAGCGTGAGTCTTGCATAATGTGAGTTGTAGTCTTGATTTGCATTACCTTGAGTGGTAATCCTGAGTTACTGAGCTATTTGAGAAATTGACTTGAGCTGTTTGAGATGAGTCAAAGAGATGAGCTTGAGTTGATGCTCTCTTGGAAGGAATATTGAGCACCGAGTTGGGTACGAGGAATACCCCAGAACTATGTTGCCAGCATAGGATAGTCTTGCAGTTACCTCTAGCGGCTCATGTCCCAATAGATGGACTATCTATTTGGATCCGAGAGAAAGGGAGAGGTTGATGTCCTTTACGTTGGAAAGTTTAGGATGGGTGTGGCAACGATGCCTGCTTCATTGTGCGTCACCGAATTTATGGTGGTGGAGAATTATGTCAGTTAGAGACAGTCAGAGTGTGCGCCTAGAGCATGACACGCCTGGGGCGGGAACTTGCACACTTATGTTTTTTTTAAAAAAATTTTCGACGTGAAATTGGAAAAAATAAACTTTGCAAAAAAGACATGTTTGCGTCGCTGGCACGACGCAGACATGATGTTGGGGAATGGGAATTAGTTCTTTTAGTATGGGAAGGGTCTTTTGGTCATTCCCCAACCTATCCTAAGTCCCAAAAACATGCTTAAGGGTCGTTTATATCAGATTAATGGTTTTAAAACCCATTTTTCTTAACTTCTAACTGAAAGTTCTTGAGAGAGAAAGAAGAGGAAGCTTGGGGATTCAAGATTGAGGTCAATTCCTTGAAGACCATCAAGTGTGTTCTTCATCCCAGGTATGTAAGGCTACCCAAAACATAGGATTGTTCTCCCATGTGCCCCATTGACTGTAGTAGGTTGATAGTTGAAAGTGATGGGTTTTGTCTGTAAAATTCTTGAATATTTTACTAAAAACTATTTTTACATTACACATAATTTCTTGAATTGATGATCATCATAACTTGAATTATTTGTTTAGATGAATTATTTGACTGATTATATAAACCCTACATGAGTACTTTGTTAAAAATTATAAGAATGAACTTAGCGGTTGATGTCCAGAGCCTTAACCATATGGGTGTGCATGCTTGTTGTGGTCCAGGTCCTGAGTCAAATGTATTGATGATTGATGTTGATGAGATTGATATCCTTAGAGTCTTAAAGAGGTTGAATTTAATCTTAAAGAATGTTTCAAACTTTTTGAGTTGATAGATAATGAGGTGAGTTGATGTTCCTTGTCCAAAAAAGACTAAGTGATGCGAAATTTTGATTGTTTGATAGCTTATGAGCATGTTGAGTCCTAGGGGGAGTATTGAGCACGAAATGAGTAAGAGTGAGTCCCACTCACACTCATTAACTATGTGGCCAGAGTAGGAGAGGATTGGACCATGAGAACGGATGTTTCCTTAGTCCTAAAAAAGGACTTGACAAACTTATGGATCCGCTGACAGATACTTCCTCTACCCCGACAAGGTATTGAGTGGATATGGCAATGACTTCGCTCTCGTTGTATCATCACCAGCTCATAGGTGATGGTTGTCAGTTAGAGAAATGCCTAGATAGGTTCGATCTTGATAGTACTCTGATGTTGATGTGATGGTATGCGTCTTGATTGATGTTGATGTGGTAGTGTCTACTCCTTATTCTGAGATGAGGTGAGTACCTGATGAGATAATGTCATTCCATATTAATTTGTCTATACTGTTTATTTTTAGCTAGTTTACATATCGTACATTCCATGTACTGACGACATTTGGTGCTGTATCATTTCATGATGCAGATTCAGTAGACAAAGGACTTCAGCAGGCAATTCGTTGAGGTTCAAAGACTTCTAGCTTCAGAGACTTGCTGAGTCCTCCCCTGCGTTCACATGATACCTTTTATTTCATTTTCACATATTTTGAGTTATTCCTGAGTTGTGGTAGCCAGGGCCTGTCATGGTACCTTCTTAGACTATAGAAATAGAAGCTTCATAGACACATAGAGATGATGGTTTGATGTAAGGGTCTTTCCCCTTCTAAACTGAGTTTTCTTGATTCTATTTTTATGTTATGGATGTTGACTAGTCTTATGGCCTATGGCCCTTATTCTTGATATAGATGTGATGGGGTTGAATGTCATTAGTTTATATCTGATTTTTACTGATGCCTTCCACTGTTTGACTGAGTGAATGAATGTGATGAGGCCAGGTGGTTCACTTAGGGACTAGTAATAGTCCCCGAGTGTCAGTTACGTCTAGGGTACCGTCCCGGGGCGTGACAAACTTGGTATCAAAGCACAGAGTTCGAGTGTCCTGGGGAGTCCATGAAACTGTGTCTATTAGAGTCTTGTTTATGGGTGTGTTGTGCACCACACTTCATAAGCAAGAGGCTATAGGACATTAGGAAGTGTTACCCTTCTTCTATGATCTGAGTTCGTGCGATAGAGTTTTACTCTATGAAAACTTTGTTCTAATTCGTGCGTTACACGTTTGCAGAATATGCCTCCAAAAAGAACTGCTGCTCATAGAGATGCCTCAGCCCCAGCTTGTAATAATTCCCAACCAGAGGTCCCTACTCAGATGGGGACAAGGAGACGAGGCGACCTACCAGGACTGGTGAGGTCCCACAAGTGTTCCTGCATAGCCACAGCCAGCCCCCACCTCAGAGGCAGAGTCTAGCGGAGCCATTACCATGCTTACTCAGCTAGTAGCCTCTTAGAGTAATAGTCGAGGTCCTTAGGCCCCCAATTCCAGCTCACAGGAGTCCATGGATGTAACCAGGCTCAGAGGCTTTCTACGGATGAATCCACCGATCTATACAGGGTCAAAGGTAGAGGAGGACCCGCAGAACTTCATTGACGTGATGTGTATGGTCTTGAAGGCCATATATGCTAATGAGATCGAAGGAGTCGAGCTTGCCTCCTATCAACTGAAAGATGTTGCAAATGCCTAGTACAACCAATGGGAGGATAGTAGGGGTGAAGATGCTGAACCTGCGAAGTGGGAGGAATTTGAGGCTGCTTTCCTTGACCACTTCTTTCCCCAAGAGTTGAGGGAGGCAAAGGTTGATGGTTCGTGAACCTAAAACAAGAGGGGATGACTGTTGACCACTTCTTTCTAGATATGCTCCAAAAATAGTCCAAGACATGACAATAAGGATGAGGAAGTTTGTGTCTGGTTTGGGCAGGCATGTGAAGAAGGAATGCAAAGCGGCATTGTTGATCCCAAGTATGGACATTTCCAGGATTATGGTATATGCCCAGCAAACTGAGGAAGACAAAAAGAGAGATAAAGAATAGAAGATGTGCAAGAAAACAAAATCAGCAGGGCATGAGCCTAGCCAACAGATACAGAATAAGGGTGACAAATCCTACTTTCAAAAGAGGTCTTCTCAGTATGCACCCTCTGCAACGAGTGCACCCATCCAAAATAATAGGTAGGATCAGAAGTATTATGGTTACCAAAATTTCAGGGCCCAGGGGTCCCAATCTCAAGCTGGTGTGACCTAAGGTACAAAGGGAAAACCACCTTGTGGCAAGTGTGGTAAGCTCCATCTGGGTGAGTGTCGCATGGGCAAAGATGTTTATTACTCATGTGGGAAGACTGATCACTGCCAGTATGAGTGCTCGAAGAGGTGACGACGTGAAGAGATCAATAGAGCACAGTCCTCCGCAGCATCCCTAGCTGGTAGTCATCAGAGGGAACTACTACGGGTGTAGGAGGTAGGATAAACTATCTTTATGCCATGGGTAATTGTCAGGATTAGGAGGTAGCACCAAATGTTGTTACGGGTATGCTTCGGGTCTTTACTTTTGATTGTTATGCATTGCTTGACCTGGGTGCCACTCTGTCCTTTGTAACTCCCTATGTGGCTAGTAGATTTGGGTTCTTTCTAGAATCTATGCTTGAACTCTTTTCTGTTTCCACTCCTACTGGTGAGTCTATCATAGCTGGGAAAGTTTACAGTGATTGTGTAGTATATATTTATCATAGAGATACCTTGGCTAACTTGGTAGAATTGGAGATGGTCGACTTTGATGTGATCCTTGGCATGGATTTGCTTCATGCATATTATGCATCTATTGATTATAGGACCCAAATTGTTAAGTTTCAATTCCCTATTGAACCTGTCTTAGAGTGGAAAGGGAGTTCTGTTGCACCTACGGGCAAGCTTATCTCCTAGCTTAGGGGCAGAAAGCTAATCTCTAAAGGGTGTATCTACCACCTCGTGCGAGTTAAGTCTGATGATGTTGAGTTCCCCACTCTAGAGTCAGTTCCGATTGTAAATGAGTTCCCTGAAGTGTTTCCTGAGGATCTTCCTGGAGTCTCTCCTGATAGGGAGATTGACTGTGGGATTGATGTTCTTTCCAATAACCAACCTATCTCAATTCCACCCTATAAGATGGCCCCTGCCGAATTGAAAGAATTGAAAGAGCAATTGAAAGACTTGCTAGAAAAAGGTTTTAGAAGACCCATTGTTTCTCTTTGGGGTGCTCCTGTCCTATTTGTGCATAAGAAAGATGGGTCTCTCCAAATGTGTATAGACTACTGGTAACTGAACAAGGTTACAATAAAGAATAAGTATCCTCTCCCCAGGATAGATGATCTGTTTGACCAACTTCAGGGTGCCTCTTGTTTGTCCAAGATAGACCTTAGATCGGGTTACCATTAGTTGAAGGTAAGGGAATGTGATATTCCAAAGATAGCCTTTAGGAAAAGGTATGGCCATTTTGAGTTCTTGGTCATGTCCTTAGGTTGACTAATGCACCTGCAACTTTCATGGAGTTGATGAACAGAGTATTCAGACCATACCTTGACATGTTCGTGATTGTATTTATTGATGATATCTTGGTACATTCTAAGGATGAAGAGGAGCATGACAATTATCTTAGAGTGATTTTACAAACTCTCAAAGACCATGAATTGTATGCAAAGCTTTCAAAGTGTGAGTTTTGGCTCAAGTCTATGGCCTTCCTAGGTCATGTTGTCTCAGGCAATGGTATTTGAGTGGATTCCCAGAAGATTAAAGTGGTTAAGAACTGGCCCAGACCGACCTCTCCCACTGATATACGGAGTTTCTTGGGGTTGACGAGCTATTACTGTAGATTTGTTGAGGGGTTTTCTTCCTTGTCTGCACCATTGACCAAGCTGACTTAGAAAAAGGCCAAGTTTCAGTGGTCTGATGAATGCAAGCGAAGTTTTCAAGAGTTGAAGACTAGACTTACTACTGCACCAGTCTTGAACTTGCCCAATAGGAAAGAAGACCTTGTGATATATTATGATGCATCAAGGGTTGGACTGGGTTGTGTACTAGTGCAGAGAGGGAAGGTGATAGCCTATGATTCCAGACAACTTAAGATTCATGAAAAGAAATATCACACTCATGATCTTAAGTTGGCAACAGTGGTGTTCGCCCTTAAGATCTGGCGCCACTACTTATATGTAGTGCATATGGACGTGTTCACTGGCCACAAGAGCTTGCAATACTTCTTCAGTCAGAAAAAGCTTAACCTTTGGCAGAGGAGATGACTGGAGTTGTTCAAGGATAATGACATAAGCATTCTCTACCACCCAGGTAAGGCTAAACTTGTTGCTGATACTCTTAGCGGGGTGTCTATGGGTAGCACTGCCCATGTGGAGGAAGGCAAGAAAGAGCTAGCTAAGGAAGTGCACAGGTTGGCCCAATTGGGAGTACAACTTGAGGAGAATAATGAAGGCAGGGTCAACGTTCAGAACAGGTCTGCTTCATCTTTATGTCAGAAATGAAGGAAAAGCAAGACCAAGATCCTTTGTTACTCCAATTGAAGGATGTTGTTCATAAGCAAAAAGTGATGGTTTTCTGCAAAGAGGGAGATGGAATGTTGAGATACCAGGGTAGATTATGTGTACTCGATGTTTATTGTGCAGAGAGAATTATGGTAGAAGCTCACAGCTCCCTATATTCTATTCATGTGGGCTCCACCTAGATGCCCCACGACTTGAGAGAGGTATATTGGTGGAAAGGAATGAAGAATGAGATTGCTGAATTTGTCTCTAAGTGCCCCAATTGTCAATAGGTCAAGTTTGAACATCAAAGGCCTTGTGGGTTAGCTCAGAACTTTGAAATTCTAGAGCGGAAGTGGGAGATGATCAACAAGGACTTCATTACCGATTTACCAAGGTCCCGAAAGCAACATGACTCGATATGGGGATGACTAAATCAGCCCACTTCTTAGCAGTCAAGACCACTAACACTGTAGAGGACTATGCTAAGTTATACATTCATGTGATTGTGAGGTTTCATGGAGTTCCCTTGCCTATCATCTCGGACAGAGGAGCTCAATTCACCTCCCAATTTTTTGGAGGTCTTTTTAGAAGGGATTAGGTACCAAAGTAAACCTGAGTACGACTTTCCACCCATAGACCAATGGGCAGGCAGAGCATACTGTTCCAACTTTGGAGGATATGTTAAGGTCTTACCTTCTCGACTTTAAGGGGAATAGGGATGGTTACTTGCCATTGATCGAGTTCTCCTACAATAATAGCTATCATGCAAGTATCCAAATGGCCTCTTAGGAAGCTTTGTATCGGAGGAGGTGTAGATCACCGATTGGGTGGTTTGAAGTCTGGGAAGCCAAGTTGATTGGGCCTGATCTTGTCCTCTAGTCCATGGAGAAGGTGAAGGTTATTGGAGAGAGGTTGAAGACCACACAGAGTCGCCATAAGTCCTGCACTGACGTAAGAAGAAGGGACCTGGAATTTGAGGTGGATGATTGGCTGTACCTAAGGGTGTCACCCACGAAGGGTGTCATGAGATTCGGTAAGAAGGGGATGTTGAGTCCACACTATATTGGACCCTACCAAATTGTGAGGAGGATTGGGAGGGTGACTTATGAGTTGGAATTGCCACCTAAGTTAGACGGGATCCTTCTGGTGTTCCACATCTCGATGTTGAAGAAGTGTGTGGGAGATCTTACCTTTGTGATTCCTATTGAGAGCACGGGAGTAAAAGATAGTCTGTCCTATAAGGAAATTCTAGTCCAAATCCTTGATCACAAGTTCGTAAGTTGAGGAACAAGGAGATAGCCTTCTTCAAAGTTCTATGGAGGAACCAATTTGGTGAGGAAAGCTACATAAGAAGCTAAGGAAGCTATGAAGATCAGATACCCACACCTATTTGTGCCAAATGACGATGATGTCGAAGGTAATATCCCTACCCTTAACTTAATTGAAGTTTCCACTCTTGAGTTGATGTACTTATTCTATTCCTGAGTTTAATGTAGAGGTTATAGAAGGTGAGGGATAGCTGAGAGTTCGAGATTTTTGAGTGAGTATTAAGACGAGTCTTGGGTCTACTCGTGCCTTAATCCCACCTTTACTCATCATTCAAGGACACATTATCCCAAGGGGGAGATAATGTAACACCCCACAAAATTACAGAAATGCTCCAAGAAATTAATCGTGTACATAACGCGTTTTCCATAGCTCCAATGGAAAATTCGAGACTAGATTTACGATAAGCGCGAAAAATTGAGTGAGAAAATGGCCTTGACTCGATTTTATAACAATTGAGTCAGAAAATAATTTTTGCTAATTAATTCCAAAACAGTGAGAGTACGCACCTAGGGCGTGACACGCTTGGGGCGCGGACTCACACTTACGTTTCTTTTTTAATTTTTCGACGTGAAATTGGAAAAAAGAACTTTTTGAAAAACACATGTTCGCGCCCCTGGTGTGATGCAGACATGATGTTGCGGGATGGAAATTATCTCTTTTAGTACGAGAAGGGCCTTTTCTCATTCCCCAACCTATACTAAGTCCCAAAAATGTGTTTAAGGGTTTTTTTATATTAGATTAAGGGTTTCAAAACCTATTTTTATTAACTTCTAAATGAGAGTTCTTGAGAGAGAAAGAAGAGGAAGCTTGGGGATTCAAGATTGGGGTCAACTCCTTGAAGACCATCAAGTGTGTTCTTCATCCAAGGTATGTAAGGCTACCCAAAATATGGGATTGTTCTCCTATGTACCTCATTGGATGTAGTAGGTTGATAGTTGAAAGTGATGGGTTTTGTCTGCAAAATTCTTGAATGTTTTACTGAAAACTATTTTTATATTACACATAATTTCTTGAAATGATGATCATCATAACTTGAATTATTTGTTTAGATGAATTATTTGATTGATTATATAAAACCCTACATGAGTACTCTTTTAAAAATAACAAGAATGAACTTAGGAGTTGATGTCTAGAGCCTTGACCATATGGGTATGCTTGCTTGCTGTGGTCCGAGTCCTGAGTCGAATGTATTGATGATTGATGTTGTTCCTTGTCCAAAAAAGACTAAGTGATGGGAAATTTTGATTGTTTGATATCTTTTGAGCATGTTGAGTCTTGGGAGTAGTATTGGGCACCGAAATGAGTAAGAATGAGTCCCACTTGCACTTATTAACTACATGGCTAGCGTAGGACAGGATTGGACTGTCCAAACGAATGTTTCCTCAGTCCCAAAAAAGGAATTGACAAATTTATGGATCCACTGACAGATACTTCCTCTACACCGACAAGGTATTAGACGTTTGTGGCAACGACAACGCTCTCGTTGTATCATCACTGGCTCATAGATAATGATTGTCGGTTAGAGAAACTCCCAGATAGGTTCCATCTTGATAGTACTCTGATGTTGATGTGATGGTATGCATCTTGATTGATGTTGATGTGATACTGTCTACTCCTTATTCTAAGATGAGATTAGTACCTGATGAGATGATGTCATTCCATATTATTCTGTCTATATTGTTTACTTTTATCCTATTTAGATAGCGTACATTCCATGTACTGATGCCATTTGGCGCTGCATCATTTCATGATTCAAGTTCAGTAGACAGAGGACTTCAGCAGGCAATTCGTTGAGGTTCAGAGACTTGGTGAGTCCTCCCCTGCATTCGACTGATACGTTTTCTTTCATTTTCACATGTTTTGAGTTTTTCCTGAGTTGTGGTAGCCAAGGCTTGTCATGGTGCCTTCTTAGACTATACAAATAGAGGCTTCATAGACACATAGAGATGATGGTTTGATGTAAAGGTCTTTCCTTTGCTAAACTAAGTTTTCTTGATTCTATTTTTATGCTATGGATGTTGACTAGTCTTATGGCCTATGACCGTTATTCCTGATGTAGATGTGATGGGGTTGAATGCCCACTAGTTTGTATCTGATTTTTACCGATGCCTTCCGTTGTTTAATCGAGCGAATGAATGTCATGAGGCCAAGTGGTTTGCTTAGGGACTAGTTGTTAGAAACCGTAAGTCCTTAATTGGTTCAATTTAGTAAAGTTTGGGACCAAATATAAATTTCTTCTAAAGTATAGTCCTTAAGATTTAAATTGTTAGTAGGGTCATGTGTTGTGGTTTTTTTTGATTGGTTCAAGTGGAAGATGTTTTTTGTTTATATATATGTATACTTAGGAGAGTTCCCATACTTAGAAAAAAAAAAGAGAAGAGAGCAACCAAGAACATAGCAGCCCTCTCGGGTTGCTACAGTAA
>JAPFFP010042302.1:0-14249 GCA_026153255.1 Solanum medicagineum | reverse complement strand
AACTAAAGTTCTAACCTTGGTTTCCTTGACCTTGACGCTAATAGTCCTAATTAGACCCTTGGCATTAGTCCAGAAACCCCCGTCCGATCAGTAATAATGTAAGACCTCTCATATACCTCAAAAAATGTCGTACAATGTATTTCTTGAATATCTTAAAATTCATGCATGATTTTGCAAATTCAACTTTAAATTCTTTTTTAGAGGGCAAATTTGTGTAATAAAGATGTGGTCTTCGATTATCGATTATTAGATGATCCATAGCAAAAAATAATTTTTCACTACGGGTGATAAAATAGAAAGGGTATGCAACCTGTTTGCATAGCGAACTTGTGGCCCACTAGTGCAAAAATATGGCCTAAACCTATTCCTGGGCCAAAATGGGGAAAAATTGAACTTCATGCAAAAATATACTAGTCCACTGCAAGTCTGCTCGCGGATTTATCGCGAACTAGTTCAACGGGTTCCTTAATTTTCTGTTTTCACTTAAGGGAAATTGGATAATAACTCAATGCCTATATAGATGGGAAACCCTTATTCCTTAGCTATTTTTCAGCCCTACAACTCACAAAAAATCTTTCAAATCCTCTCTAAACATCATCAACTACCCCAGTAAATTTATGAATATCAAGAACTTGCTTTGGATTCCAAGAACCCAATTGAAGCCCCAAGTATTACTCAAGCTTTTCTTCAAAAAACTCCAACTTTAAGGTATGTGGATCTTCCTCCATGGGTCTTTTCACCCGTGGATCTCAACTCTCCCTTTTTCATGAAATTACACGATTTCAAAGTTCGATTCTTTATGGGTAATTCATATTATGCATTGTACATATGATTTTTATTTAAGTTCTTCAAGTAATGATTTTATTATATCTAAATACCATTGGGCTTTGATATTGTGATGGATTTTATGATAATAAAGTTACGTATTCTATGATGCTCTGAAAAGCTATAAAAGAATTTGTGGATTTTAGTTGGAGTTCATGATACCTAAAATGAGGATTTTACTACAATGTTAGTGGGTTATTCTCATGATTTCAAGGTTGAATTGTTTATGGTAAACATTATTATGCATTATAAACATGATTTGAGTTTGGATTCTTCAAGTGTTGATTGATTAAGCATGAATATCAATTGAAGGCTTTTTTCTATGGGTTGATTTATATATTTATTGAAGCTATGGATGATGTGAACTATGTAAACTACAAAAGATAACACACTTTTAATATGGATTTCATGACACCCAAATTGGGGTTTCTACTACAATGCTGGTGGGTTGAATTGAATGATTTCTGAATGAATTGATTTCACTCCTCTCTTGTTTTATACTCTCAAATTGTATGTTTTGTAAGCTTATGTGCATATTACCCACCAAGTTTTGGCTAAAGTAATTGATAAACTTCTATGTTGATGAATGTTCTATTGTAAGACATGTACATTATGAATGTTAAGAATGTTGGAGGGATACTATGCATGCTATGAGCTCATGAGAATACTATGAATGTTTTTAATAATATGAAGCTCTAATCTTTAATTTTGTGAATTATTGGTTTTGATGAGCTACTCTTTGATCACATTGAGCTATTGAGATTATGCATGTTATGGCATTCAAATTGTGCATGTCATTATTACCTCATATTTATATGTCCAATGAGACTAGTCTTATGAAGTTTAGAATGAATGAATGATTGAGGTATAAGTCCTCCATCTTGTAAATCTTATTAGATGATGATAGGTCGATAGTAGAGGCATAGACTAGATTTAGGAGCTATATTTGTGATGATGATCTATGTACAAAAGACTTCTAGAATGGGTTAGTAGAATACCTCTCCATACTAGATGATCCTACGATTCAAGTTTATGGTCATTCTGTGAGAGTCACCTTATCCCGATTAGACCTTAGGATATATACGAATACTCCCCATAGCTCGGGAAAGAGACTATTTGTAGAATCTCATTGTCCCATAACTATGTGCCACTGTAGGAAATAGGGGTCATCAGTAGTAAAGATGGATTCTAGACCAACCTTTATTAGAGGTTGCTTAATAGATTGCTTTAGTAGATCCACCTAGGCATCTTAGGAGGTCACCTTGGCAAGTGACTTCCCCCTTTTTTCCGGTGAGGGAAAACATCGAGATCCTTAGCTTAGCTCATATGGTTTATGTCGGTTAAAGATTGGTCTCACACATGTTCAAGTTCTCATTATGATCCTAAGTTGTCCCTCTTATGATGATTAAGATTATTCCTTTATGTCATTTCCAAGGGTATCTTAAAGTTGTATAACTCATTATCTCTAAATCTTGTATGGTTTTCTATGCATATGTTATGGTCCTTTGTTATTGGTATTGGTATTTCTCATAAAGGTATACTACTTCCTTTCCAAGTATGTATGGTGTCCTTCATTATGATTTCTAGAGTTTCATTTACATTAGATGGTTCTTTGTTTGATTAAAAAACAATATTTTTCCAAAGGATATGGCTATTTTACTTATGCATGACAACCTTATGTCCCTCATTATTATATGTTTTACGATCAAGTGATGTTTCTAAATGATCATGTTGTTCACTAGTTTTATGACTCATGTTTTGTGCATTGCATGCCCACATAGTAGTACATTCAAAGTACTAAGGCATACCTTTTTTGCCTATATGATTTAACCATGTATGGACCAATGCTACTCTATATCCTCTACGTGGCTACTTGGATTTGTGAAGATTATGCTTGTGGTGAGTCCTCTAGTTTGGGGACAATATCCTACTTTTATCTTGCTTACATTGAAACTTTATATCACTTTACTTTCTAGTTTGAGGGAGAGCCTTGGACATGTCTTGGATCCCTTCCTATTAACACTTAGAGGCATTGTTGGATACTACGCTATGTACTTAGTATTTGATGTTGAGATTTTATGGAGACTTATCCCTTACACCCTATACCTTATGTGATGCTATTGATAATGATGGAAAGTGATAAAAGTCCTAAGTCACTATTTCCCCATTGCTTGAGTCCTACTTACCCTCCCTTTAGACTTTATTTGTATTTGATTCATGCAAATCTTCTTCCCTATAACATCTCCATAGCGTGAGTGCAAAGTCCCGCTTCCCTTAGATTTATTTGTTGCTTGCTTTTTTTAAAATTATGCTTCTGCAACCGAGGATGTGCAAATGATATGCTAAGAGGCTTGTTTAGGTTTCCTTCGGGATTCACATTTGCTGTGTCACATCTAGGCCCTAGGCTTGGGTTGTGACAAATAGAACAACTGTCCTCCTCATAGTAGGGATCATCATACATGGGTGCTCATGGAGGCTGATGAACAACTACATTGACTCGTTCCTGATTCTAGTTCATCATCACCTCCATACCTGTACGGATTCGAGCTAGCTCTTGCATAATCTCTTTATTTCTTTTATCTTGCTCTGAACTGATACTAACAACATACGAACATTTAGTGGATGCTCTGTCTCTTTTCCCCATGCATGACTGGTCTTGACCACTATCTCCATTCTTTTAGCAATCTTGCAAATGGTTGATCTAAGAACATGCCCCCATAATGGTATCTACAAAGGTTTGACTATTCTCATCCAGGGCACGGTAGAAGATCTCCAGTAAGGCATCATCAACAATTTTGTAATTTGGGACACTCCTTAAGCATTTAGTGGACTGCTCCTATATAAGACTAATGAAGTCACTATGATGTTGCTCAAAGTTGTTGATTTGATCTTTCAACTTGAGCTTCTTCGATCTCGAGAAGTACCTATCCTGAAGTCCCTTTGTAACGCAGCCCAACAGGTGATCTAACTCCACGGGAGCTTTGATAGCCATAATACTCTATTGCCTATCAGATATAATGGAAAGACATGAAGTCCCACAACATCCATAGAGAGATTCTGCGTTTCCATCACACTCTTGCAGACAAAAGCAACATTGTGTAGATGGCAATACGGATCCTCTGATGGTAGGCCCGCAAAAAACCCACGATTCTGCAGCATCAAAAGCAACCCATTTGAAACCATGAACTTTGTGTTAGTCGGTAGTGGTGGCAACACAACAACTCTAGTCACCTCCATAGCCATAGGGTTCAGTCGATATTGATTCCACTAATAAGCCTTGGCATTGAAGTCTTATGGCTATGGAAAAATATCCTCAAATGAAGGGGCTTCATTATCGGCATTCTCATTCTCATTTCGGTTAAAGCTACATTTTCCGTGTTGTTTGCATTATCTTTGGCCATTTTTCTCAATCTTCTCTGGATCTCTTGGTCAAACAGAGTCAAGGGTATGCCTCGCCTTCGCGTGTTCGACATACACTACACTTATATCCTGAAAGAAAACAAAACCGACAAAAAACATAAAATGAGGAAAACAAGAATTAATTCCCAAATCATTTAATTAGACAATTCTAGCTGTATTCTTTGGCAACAACGCCAAAATCTTGATGTCACCCAAGCTACATCTTATTTTTAAGGCTAAAGCTATCATTTTCAAGATATAGAACCTAACCAAGGTTACGGTCAAACCCAAGGGAATATGGTAGACTTATAAGAATTCAATTTTGCAATTTGAGCTTATTAACGAACTTATCTCCCTGAAGGTAGGATTTTATAATAACAAGTAAAGAGTATTTTTAACTAACATGAGGGTTTAACTAATATGGAGAGAAACTAGGTTATTATTTTCCCCATGATTCCCCAACTTAGTATCACTGGATAACCGAATTGTTTTCTAGTGTGTAGCATGCAGAATGGTAAGTTAAGTTTACTAAACCATTTGGCCCAAGTGAGAGGAAAATTTCACTACGTGATTTGGACTGTCTATACAGTGTAATATTACTAACCCTTGTCTATTGTTCCAGTGCAACCTCCCCTTGGACCAGTTCAGTTGATTAGATGAGAAACATCGATCAAATCATGTAAATTAATCTCTTTTCCTATTCATCACTACCTTGGTCCAGTCCGTAACACTAGGCAGGTTCTAATGTTGGCGACCACTAGAAGACATGGAAAAAGAAAGAGAATTAATTAATACATGCATGTACATTTTTCAAGAATTGCAAATTATCCGATTTTACCTTATTAGTTTTTCATTATTCCGGCAACCCTTGTGAATTTAGCTACTAATAATTTGTGTAAATGCAAGGCTTGTGAATTTGAATAACATGATAGAGTACCTACAAAATTGAATTAAGCACAAGAAAATCCAAAGCTTCAACGAGAATTGAAATGCCCCCTAAAACGCCCGAAAATGTGCCTAAAAATTGCCCATATTCGTAAGTTCTATATAGCTCAAAATTTGTGTATGATATCAAAAATCTGACTTAAATACATGATCAGAGGGAAATATTCATTAGGACAAAGGTATAACCCCATTTTTAGAAAAACTATAGCTAAAAATAATTTTCCAGAAATTTCCTTATCTAGTGTACATCTTTGATCAGGCCATGACATGGATTGGGTGCCGATCAATGAATTTTTGCCCTGCCCGATGGCTCCATGATGCAGACTTGTCGCAGAGCAGTTTTAGCACTTCTTTCATTTTTTATTTCGGCCTGAGGGCCTTGGGGTCTTGGCCCCATGCCAACACTTGCGTGAAAATACCTATACTTAGCCATTTTCCAACTTTATATCACTCAAGGCTGTTTCAGAACTCTCTCTAACACTTAACTAAATATTTCATCCAAAATTCAAGTGTCCCAAGCTTAATTTCGGATCTCAAGAACTTCATTCAAACTTTAAGTTCTCATTCAAATCTATATCAAGGAAATTCTCAAATTTGAGGTATGTGGTTTTCATCTATTGGGTGCTTTCACCCATGGTGCCCGACCTTTATTTTCATGAAAAATGCATGTTTTCAAGTTGTGTTGCGTATGGATATTACTCATTAAGGATTATCATTATAACTTATGTTGGGGTTTCATAAATTAAAAAGACATGTTTTGCTATTTCAAGCCTATACTATGAGATGATTTGTCTATTGTGACTATGCATGTTTTGAGCTATGAAACCATGATCTATGATGAGATTTGATGGAGGATTTAAATATGTCTTATATCAAAGTTTTACCATGACTCGGTGGGTTGACTTACATTGAGTCTTCGCATACTATTTCACTCTTGAATTGCATGATTTTAAACTAGCATTGCACACCCACCAGGTATTTGATAAAATGTCTTGACAAGGATTCTTGAGTTATTGATGATCTAATGTATGGTTTATAACCCAAGTGACTTTATGATAATGAAGAGGTTGTATGTATGTATTGAATTCATGAGAAGTATATATAGTGTTGCAAGTTGACCACACCTTGTCGGGGGGTGACATGCCCGTACTATCAAGTCGAGGGATATGTACCTTGACCACCTCGTCGGGGGGTGAAATGCTCGTACTATCAAGTCAAGGGATATGTACCTTGAACACCTCGTCGGAGGGTGACATGCCTATACTACCAAGTCGAGGGGTATGTAGCTTGACCACCTCATCGAGGGGTGACATGCTTGTACTACCACGTCGAGGGTTATGTACCTTTACCATTTAATCAGGGCGTGACATGCCTATACTATCACGTTGAGGGGTAGGTGCTTCAATCACCTTCTAAGGGGGTGACATGCCTTGGGTTCCAAGTAAAATTTACTTGGTCTATGATTATGGTCTCCAATCACACACGTATTATGTTCTATACAAGTCATGTGATTTACAAACATGTTTTACATCAAGCATTGATCATGCATGTCATATTGATTTTATACTTATCTCTTGCTTACGATTATGCATTTTGACTAAGATGGCTATGTGTTATTGCATTGCATCCTACATACTTTGTACATTCAAATATACTAATACATACTTTATGCCTACATGATATTACCATATCGAAACTGGAGCACCTCACGATCATCCCCCACATGGCTAGTTTGGCATTTTGAAGATAAGATCTTGGTGAGTCCTCAAGTTTAGGGACACTAGCTATGCAACTCTTACTTTTTTTATCTCTTTATGATGAAAACTGATACTATGAGGGTGAGCCCGAAAAGTGTCTTGGCCCCCACCTAATCTATGCTAGAGGTGTTGTTGGAACAAATGATGTACTTATGCTTTTAGCTTTGACTCCTCTACATTTTTATACTATCAAAGGATTCCCTTAGCCCCAGTTCCTTATTTATACTCTCTTGTTGTTGTTTACTTGCTTTTACGACCAAGGATGTGTGAATAATATGTTAAGAGGCTTGTTTGGGGTTCCTTCAGGTTCTTTATTCACCGTGTCACGTCTAGGCCCTATACTTGGTTCGTGAGAAACATGGTATTAGAACACTAGGTTGTTAATGGTCCTCAAACTCCAAAGCATCGCGTCAATTTGAGTCTTGTTCATGATTGTGAAGTGCACCACAACTAGGAGTAAGAGGCTATGAGACGTCTTAGGAAATGTTTCCCTTCTTCGTGATCTATGTAAAGCTTTAGGAGTAAGGTAAGCCTTTTCCTCTAACGAATATTCTTTTCTATTCTAGATCATGCCTATTCAAAGAGGAAGAAGAACCCGTTTACCCGAGGAACAACTGGCCCTTCCCGCTCCTCAAGTACCTCAAGATGAAGGAGTAACCCATAAAGAGTTATGGGATGCCATTACCATGTTGGCCCATGCCATGACTAGTCAAATCAACCAAGGGGTCCAAGCCGCTCATGCTCCTACTCCAGCATCTAGGGTGGGGGATTTTACTAGAATGAACCCACCAGAGTTCAACGGGTCTAAGGTGGATGAGGATCCTCAAGAATTCATTGATGAGGTGTACAAGGTGTTGTATATTATGGGGGTTGACTTAGAGGAAAAAGCGGAGTTGGCAGCCTACCAACTCGAAGGGGTGGCCAAATATGGTTCACTCAATGGAAGATGGATGAGGGGAATGGTGGTGCTATCCCTTGGGAAGAGTTCAAAGCGGGATTTCTAAACCTGTTCTTCCCTCTTGAGGTAAGGGAGGCCAAAATGATGGAATTTATGAACCTACATCAAGGGTCTATGAGTGTGAGGGAATATGCCCTCATGTTCAACCAACTCTCCACGTGTGCCCCACAATTGGTGGCCTAGCCGAGGTCTAGGATCAACAAATATGTGTCGGTTGTATCCAACTTGGTTAATGAGGAGTGTCGTGCCTCCATGTTGATAGGTCATATGGATTTGTCCTACCTCATGACATATGCCAAGCCACTAGAGGGGGAAAAGTTGAGGAAGAGAAGAAGTGGTGAGGCCAAGAGGGCCTGTCTTGAAGGTGAATTCCAAAATCCCAAGGGTGGACGGTTTCCTCAAGAGCACAAGTTCCAAGACCAAGGGTCATCTAATGCTCCTAACAGAAGGTTTGCTAATGATAATCAAAGATTCGAAAGTGGTGGTGGTAGGGTGCTGAATCCTAGGTGCCCAAGGTATAACAGAAATTATAGTGGCCCATGTTGGAAGAATTCAAATGCTTTCTTTGGTTGTGGTGAAGTGGGCATAAGGTGATTGATTGTCCACGTGAACAAAACAAGGGTAGAGATGGTCGTCCACAAGGCTAAGGTGCAAATGCGGGTCCTAAAGGAAGAAGAGGCAAACAAGGACTAACTCTAAGGTAAAATAGGTTCTATGCTCTTCAAGGGAGACACGGGGTAGATGAAGTGCCCGATGTCATCACCGGTATGTTAGAAGTTTTTGATTTTGATGTGCATGCATTGATAGACCCGGGTGCCACTCATTCTTTTATTACTCCTTTTGTTGACAGGAAGCTTTATCTTAGCCCCAAATTGTAAATTGAACCTTATGAAGTGTCTACCCCATTGGTGAGTCTATTTTTGCTAAAAGTGTCTATAGAAATTGTCCCGTATTCATTTTGCATAAAATCTTGCCTCGTGATACTGTTGAATTAGATATGGTGGATTTTGATGTCATTCTCGGGATGGATTGGTTGCATGCATACTATGCTTCTATTGATTGTAGAACTCGTACAGTCAAATTCTAACTCCCTAATTAAACCATCCTTGAGTGGGAGAGTCATGATGTGGTGGTCAAGGGTAGATTGATTTCTTGCATTAAAGCCCAAAAGTTGATTTTTAAGAGGTGTCTTTATCATTTTGTGAGGGTTAGGGATGTTGAGTCCAAAGTCCTTCCTACAGAGTCGGTTCTGGTGATTAATGAGTTTGTTAATGTCTTCTCCGATGAGCTTCTCGATGTTCCTCCCAAAAGGGAAATAGACTTTGGTATAGACCTTCTTCCTGACACTCAACCCATTTCTATTCCCCCTTACAGTATGGCCCTGACAGAGTTAAAGTAGTTGAAGGAGCAATTGAGGAAAATTTTTAGAGAAGGATTTTATGAGGCCTAGTCAATCACCTTGGGGTGCATCAGTGTTATTTGTGAAGAATATGGATGGTTCTCTTAGAATGTGCATTGATTATCAGCAACTTAATAGGGTCACCGTAAAGAATAACTACCCTCTACCAAGGATTGTTGACCTTTTTGACCATCTTCAAGGGGCTAGCCTCTTCTCTAAGATTGATCTTCTGTCTGGGTATCACCAAGTGAACGTGAGGGAGTGTGACATTCCCAAGACGACTTTTCAGACTAGGTATGGGCACTTTGAGGTTGAGGGTTATTGACTAATGCACCTACTATATTCATGGATGTTATGAATAGGGTCTTTAAACCCTACCTTGACTTGTTTCTGGTGGTTTTTATTGATGGTATCTTGATTTATTCCCATAGTGAGGAGAAACACGTGGATCACTTGAGGGTGGTGATGCAAATCTTGAGGGAGGAGAGATTGTATGCCAAATATGAAAAATGTGAGTTTTGGTTAAAAGCGGTTGCTTTCCTAGGACATGTGCTGTCGAGAGACGGCACTAAGGTGGACCATAAGAAGATGGAGGTAATTAGAAATTGGCCTAGACCTTTGAGTCCATCAGATATTAGGAGTTCCTTGGGTTTGGCGGGTTATTACCTAAGGTTTCTGACTGGTTTCTCTTCTATTGATTCTCCCATGAATAAGTTAACCCAAAAGAAGGAAAAATTTGTGTGGACCAATGAGTGTAAAAGAGTTTCCAAACTTTGAAAAATAAGCTTGTCTCTTTTCCTATCTTGTCTCTACCAGAAGGGTTTGAAGGCTTTGTTGTGTATTGTGATGCCTTGAGAATTGGTTTGGGGTGTATTTTGATGCAAAATGGTAAGGTGATTGCATATGCCTCTAGAAAACTTAAGTTGCATAAGAAGAATTATCCCACCCATGATCTTGAATTGGCGGCATTGGTATTTGCTTTGAAAATTTGGCTTCACTACTTGTATGGTGTTCATGTTGAAGGTTTAACGATCATAAGAGTCTCCAATATGTGTTCACCCAAAAAGATCTTAACTTTAGACAAAAAAGGTTGTTAGAGCTCCGTAAAGATTGTGATATGAGTCAATATTATCACCTTGGTAAGGCTAATATTGTGGCCGATGCTTAAAGTAGGCTGTCTATGGGTAGTTTAGCTCATGTTGATGATGGTGGCAAAGAGATGGCTAGAAAGGTCCATCGGTTGGCTTGATTAGGGGTTAGGATGGATGAAGTTGGTAATGATGGTATGGTGGTTGTTGATGTATCTAAATGTTCCTTAATTGAAGAGGTGATGGAAAAGCAAGATCTTGTCCCTACCTTGTTAGAATTGACAACCTTTGTAAGAGATGGTAAAGTGGAGGTTTTCTCCCAAGGAGGATATGGTGCCCTTAGGTACCAAGGTAGATTGTATGTGCCTAGTCTTGATGACTTGAGAAAGAAGATTTTAGATGAGGCTCATAAGTCTTTCTATTTTTTTCACCCCGGTTCTACAAAGATGTATAGAGATTTGAGGGAAGTGTATTGGTTAAAACGCCCCAAAAAGTGCTAAAAATGTGCCTTGGAAATGCTCATAATCGTAATTTTCATATATCTCAAAATTGTGCATGATATTGGAAATTCGACTTCATATTCTTTATCAACGAGTAAAATTGAGTGGGAAATGGGTATAACCCAAATTTTAGAGGTCCCGTAGCAAAAAATGAATTTCGCCAAAATTTCAATTTTCAGAAGTTGTTACGCGGAGCCAATGCGGATCAGTGTTATTTGTTGCCAAGTTTTCCTCTTTTTCCCTAAGGCTTTCGGGCCTTTGGCCTAAGCCTTCCTATGCGTAAAAACACTTATACTTAGTCATTTTTCGACTCCATATCATTCAAGACACTCTCAAAACCCTCTCTAACACTTAGCTAGATATTTCATCCAAAATCAAGTGACTTAAACTCATTTCCAAATCTCAAGAATTTCATTCAATCTTCAAGTTCTCATTCAAATCTTTTCAAGGAAACCTTTAAAGTTGAGGTATGTGGGTTTCAACCATAGGGTCTTTTCACCAATGGTGCTCAATCTTTCTTTTTATGCAAATTACATGTTTTCAAGTTGATTTATCTATGGAAACTTCTTATTATGAATTTGACTATGAACTATTTTGGTGTTTCAAAAAATGTTGACTATTTAAGCATATTTTGAACTATGAATCTATGATCTATGATGAAATTTGATGAGGGGTTTCAATATATCTTGCATGAGGGTATTATAAAGTGTTGGTGGATTGATTTACCTTGAGTTTTCTCGCATGATTTAACTCGTGAATTGCATGATTTTAAACTAGTATTACGAACCCACCAAGTGTTTGATAAAATGTCCGGTTAAGGATTCTTGAGTTATTGATGGTCTAATCTATAGCTTATGAGTCAAGTGACATTATGGTAATTAAAGGAATGTATATATGCGATGAATTCATGAAAAGTATCTATGGTGTTCCAAGTTAACCACACCTTGTTGAGGGGGCGATATGCATCAACCACCTAGTCGGGGGGTGCCATGCCCGTACTACCATATTGAAGGGTTTATTCCTCAATCTCCTTGTTGGGGGATGGTAAGCCCGTACTACCATGTTGAGGGATAGATACCTCAATCGCCTTGTCGGGGGGTGGTAAGCCCGTACTACCATTTAATGGGTAGATGACTCAATCACCTTGTCGGGTGGTGGTGGCCCGTACTGCCAATTGAGGTGCAGATACCTCAATCACCTGCTAACGGGGTGGTAGGTCTTGGATTCCAAGTACTAGTTTGCTTAGTCTATGATGATGGTCTCTTCCTACACATGTGTTATGTTCTATACAAGAATGTTTTACTTTAAGCACTTGTCATGCATGCCATGTTGTTACTATACTTATTCCTTGCCTATGATTATGCATTTTGGTTATGTTGTCTGTCTCTTGTTGCATTGCATCCTATATACTTAGTACATTCAAACAAACTAATGCACATCCTACGCCTACATGATGTTACGATGTAGGAACTGGAGCTCCTCATGATCATCCTCCACGTGGCTTTATGTTGATGACTTGGGAAATAAGATTTTAGATGAGGCACATAATTCTTTCTATTCTATAACCCTGGTTATATAAAGATGTATAGAGATTTGAGGGAAGTGTATTGGTTGAAACGTCTCAAAAAGTGCCCAAAAATATGCCTTGGAAATCCCCATAATTGTAATTTCCATAGATCTCAAAATCCGTGCATGATATCAAAACTCCGACTTCATATCCTTGATCGGGGGAAAAATTTAGTAGGGAATGGGTATAACTCGAATTTTAGAGGATTCGTAACGAAAAATGAATTTTTTAAAAATTTCAATTTTCAGAAGCTATTCGCGTTGGCTCCATACATTTTGTTGCCAGGTTTTCCTATTTTAACCTAAGGCTTTGAGGCCTTGGGCCTAAGCCTTCCTAGTGCATAAAAACACCTATGCTTAGTCATTCTTCCACCCGGTATCATTCAAGACACTCTCAGAACCCTGTCTAACTCTTAGCCAAATATTTCATCCAAAATCAAGTGACTCAAACTCATTTCTAGATCTCAAGAATTTCACTCAGTCTTCAAGTTCTCATTCATATCTTCTGTAAGGAAACCTCCAACGTTGAGTTATGTGGGTTTCAACCATAGGGTCCTTTCACCAATAGTGCCCAACCATCCTTTTTATGCAAATTATATGTTTACAAGTTGATTTATCTATGGGTACTTCTTATTATGATGTTTACTATGAACTATGTTGGGATTTTATAAAATGTTGACTATTTAACCATATTTTGAACTATGAATCTATGATCTATGATGTAATTCGATGAGGGGTTTCAATGTATCTTGAATGAGGATGTTACCAAGTGTTGGTGGGTTGATTTACCTTGAGTTTTCTCACATCATTTTACTCTTGAATTGCATGATTTTTAAATAGCATTAGGAACTCGCCAAGTGTTTGATAAGATGTCTGGTTCTGGATTCTTAAGTTATTAATTATCTATTTTATGGCTTATGAGTCAAGTGACTTTATGATGATGAAAGGAATGTATGTATGCGATGAATTCATGAAAAGTATCCATGGTATTTCAAGTTGACCACACCTTGTTGACGGGGTGATAAGCCTCAACCACCTTGTTGTATGGTGCTATGCCCATACTACCATATTGAGGGATGTATACCTCAATCTCCTTGTCTAGGGGTGGTAATCCCGTACTATCATATTGATAGGTAGATACCTCAATCACCTTGTCGGGGGTTGGTAAGCCCGTACTACCAATTGAGGGGTAGATAACTCAATCGCTTTGTCTAGGGGTGGTGTGCCCATACTACCAATTTAGGGGTAGATACCTCAATCACCTTCCAAGGGGGTGATAAGACTTGGATTCCAAGTACTAGTTTACTTGGTCTATGATGATGGTCTCTTCCTACACAGGTATTATGTTCTATACAAGCATGTTTTACTTCAAGCACTTGTCATGCATGCCATGTTGTGACTATACTTATTCCTTGCCGATGATTATGCATTTTAGCTATGTTGTCTATCTCTTGTTGCATTGCATCCTACATACTTAGTACATTCAAACATAATAATGCATACTTTATGCTTAGATGATATGTACGAACCGGAGCTCCTCGCGATCATTCACCATGTGGCTAGTTGTGATATCTTGAAGATTAGCTTGGTCAGTCCTTAATTTCAGGGACACTAGCTATACTACTCTTGCTTATGTATTTCTTTATGTTGAACTCTTTATACTATGAGGGTGAGCCCGGAAAGTGTCTTCGCCCCTGCTCAAGTCCATATATAGAGGTGTTGTTGGACAAGTGATGTAATTTTGCTATGTTCTTGACTCTATTTGATTATGGTTAGCTAAAACTTCTCTTAGTCCCTTTATACTTATTTTTA
>JAPFFP010042301.1:0-14250 GCA_026153255.1 Solanum medicagineum | reverse complement strand
AGCATCTTCATCAAAGAAGGATTCTTCATACATGGGCATCTTTGGATGTTGGTGAGTCACCACAAGAACACTTGCTTGATTTTATTTTAATACCAAATCCATACTTGTGCAAAGTTGAGCAAGTTGTTGCATAATCTCCTCATTCACCTTAGCTTGCTCATTGTTGGTGTTCACTGCACAAGAAGTTTTAGTTGTACCTCTCTCTCTCTCTCTTTGTCCCCATGCTCTACTTGTTTTGACCACTTGCTCCATTCTTTTGGTGATTCGTGCAAAAGGTTGATAAAAAAACATGCCTCCCATGATAGTATCGGCACAAGCTTGACTATTCTCGTCAAAAGCCCGATAGAAGATCTCCACTACGGTATCATCAACAACTTTGTGATCCAAAACTATCCTCAAGAACTTGGTGAATCTTTCCCATGTTGTATGGATAGAATCACTTAGTAATTGCTCAAAGTTGTTGATTTGATCTTTGAGTTTAAGCTTTTTGGACCTTGGAAAATACCTCTATAAAAAAGCTTTTGTAGCTCGGCCCAACTTAATATCGATCTTTGTGGGAGTTTTGACAACCATATTGCCACATTTCTAGTTAGAAATAGAGGGAACGCTCTTAGACCAACCACATCCATTGAAAGATTTTGTGTACCCATCATACTCCTGCAAACAAACTCAATATTATGGAGATGACTATGCAGATCCTCCGAAGGTAGCCCCATGAACAAACCACGACATTGAAGCATTTGTAGGAGACCACTAGACACGGTGAACTTAGTGTTAGCCATTAGTGGTGGCAACACTATTGCTCCCATGACATCCATGACCATAGGGTTCAACCTATATTGACTCCAACCATAAGCATTTTCATTGAAGTCCCAATAGTGTGGCATATTCTCCCTTGAAGTTGGGTTTTCCTGTCTACCCACATCTTCATCATGTTGACCAATAGCTTCATCAATCGTGATGTTCTCGTTTTCTTGAACCATTCTTCTTCCAATTCGATGGATCTCCAAATTGATTTGAACAATGGGATTCCCTTGGCTCCTTGTGTTGGGCATATAAACCTAATATACCCTGCAATACAAACCAAACAACAAAAACAAAAAGAAAAGTAAAATACAAGAGAATATAGAAATCAACATTAAATTAACCACTAGTGAAATCAAGTCAGAAACCTAGCCGCATTCCTCTGCAATGGCGCCATAAATTTTGATGCTCACACTCCAACAGTAGAGCGGTCGCTATCAAGTATAAAACTAACCATAGGCTAGGGTCAAATCCGCAGAGAATACGGGGTTTGATCAAATTGACTCACGAACAATCATTTTATGTATCAATCGACCGTATTCTCTAGAACGAAGGGGGGGTTTTGCTAATTGGAATGAAATAAATATAAAAACTATACTAATAATCACTAAGAGACAATCAATTTGGGGAGCAACTTAGAAATTGTGTTCCCCATGATTCACTAACTTGAATACCCCAGGTAACATTACCCTAATTGTGACATTGCATGTAGAATGGTAACTTAGGTTCTTCCAGCCCTCTTGTGAAGGTGAAGGTCGAATTTCACCATGGTGCTTGGTCGACAACCATGGTGTGCCAGCTAACCATCACCACTTGTCTAGTCAACCTCTCCTTGGTCGAGTTTGGTGATTAGACAAGAACAATAAATTGAATCCTATCACCCATTTCCTTTTCTTATTCATCACTACCTTGGTTGGGATCATGACACTAGGCGAAGTTTGGTGTTGGCCACCACCACACAACAAGCATGCCAAAGGAAAATGGACAATACATGCAAATACCCAACCAAAGAAATGCAAATAATCCAGGTTATTCAAAGCTAGCTAGCTACTCATGATTCCCACAACCCCATGTTTTGAGGGGTTAGCTACTCATAACTAGGGCAAAACCATAATAATGAATAAAGTAAACCTGGTTGAGAAAATACCTAAAGAAAATGAAGAACAAAATCCACCTTGATGTTGAAATCAGAAGCCTGAAGAATGGAGTTTGATTACAAGTGATTTCAAATCCCCAAATTGGGTCTTCAAAATAAAATCCTAAGTACCTACACTAAACCCTAGAAAAAGCTTAAAGATATTCTCTAGAATCTCTACCAATCTGATCTGAATAATAATGTTCTGTTTTAAAATCCTAACTTAAACTATTTATATTATTTACAAAAAGGACCTAAAAATAAATAAGAAAAGTTTGGTCGGCAGCAGTTATGATTCATAGAATGACTCGTAGGTTGGCCTACGACTCATAATCGAGCTTTCATAGTCAGCACTTGGCATTTTGAGTTTAGCTGTACGATCCATACTACCAGTCCTGGTCTATTCTACGACTCGTAGTGTCCTCTCGTAATACAACCTTGCATTTCTTTGTCTAAATTGATTTAACACTGTTGATCACTACGAGGTCCTCTTCTACGAGTCATAGCATGGTCTATGATTCATACCCTGGGCTCATATGACTGACTTCAATTTCTCAGATTTTTTATTTGGAAGTTGTTAATCACTACGACTATCTCCTACCACTCGTAGCTTAGGCTATGAATCGTAGTGAGTCTCGTAGATCATCAACTTCAACAAAATCTGCTATTTCCTCCCAAAATCAAGCCAACCAGTATTTTCTGCAAAAACAAACATAAAACACATAAAAGCATAAAAAGTCGCATTAAGAACTTGCAAACTCTCTTGTTTTAGGCATCAAATGTGTTGTATTTTGGCAGAACATCACTTATGTTGTGCTTTGGACCATAATAAGTTTTCCTAATCCATATGATGTCCTTGCTACATTACAAAAGATTCCTCCACGTAGAGATCCCCTACTAAGACTGGCACCAGCTAATGAGGATCAAGTTCCTCAAGGGCCTATGGAAGAGCCTATCTCTAATGGTGAATTCCTTATGGCTTTTTCTATTCTTGACCAGGTGGTGACTAGTCAGATCTTCCTCCCCGTGATCCCTCTCCAGCTGCTAGTGTAAGGAATTTCACCCAGATGAATCCTCCAAAGTTTTATAGGTCAAAGGCTGATGAGGATGCTCGAGACTTTATTGATGAGCCCACTAAGGTGTTGACTATTATAGGAGTTACTTCTGAGGAGAAAGTTGAATAGGCTTCCTATCAGTTGAAAGATGTGGGTCAAGTGTCATACATGTAATGGTTGATGGAAAGGGTTTGTTGTAATCCTATTAATTGGGAAGAGTTCAAGTTTGCATTTCTGGATCGTGTGAGGGACTATGACCAAGTTCACAAAGCTCTCCAAGTATGCTCCAATGCTGGTGGCTGACCCCCATGTAAGAATGCACAAGTTCATTGATTTATTTGTGAAAGAATGTCGTATGACTATGCTTATTCGGGACATAGACATCTCCAGGCACATGATATATGCTAAACAGATTGAGGGAGAAAAGCTTTAGGAAAAGAGGGTGTATGATTCCAAAAGGGCCAGTTATGATGGTGTGATCTCTAACACCAAGGGTGGTGGTTTTGGTCGCTTCCAATAAGGCCAAGGTTCTAATGCTAGGGTGCCTCCTCCCAAAGCACCGATTGATGGTGGGCCATTATTTCCCAAGATGACGAGTAAGGAAGGAATTCCCAAGTGTGACAAGTACAGAAAAAATCACACGGGTGCTTGTAGGAAAGAGTTGGGTGCTTGCTATGGGTGTGGTGATAAAAACCACAAGGTTGCTGATTGTCCAAAAGTGGTACAGAAAGGTCAGGAACAAGCGGATCAAGTTGTTCAAGGCTAGCAATGGGCTCCAAAAGGTGGTCCTCCAAGAAATAATAGGTTCTATACTTTACATGCTCGATAGAAAGTTAAGGAGACTCCGAATGTTGTGAATGGTATGTTAAAAGTCCTTGATTTTTATGCTTATGATTTGCTTGATCAGGGTGAAAATTTATCTTTGTGACTCCTCTTATGCTAAGTTTGGTTTGATTCCTAAAATCTTGAGAGAGCCTTTTTTGTTCTATACTCCCATGGGTGAATCTATTGTTGCTCATAGAGTCTATCAGGGTTGTCTTATTTCTGTGTCGCATAAAGTCTTCCCATGTGATCTTGTGGAACTTGAGATGTTTGATTTTGATGTTATTCTCGGGATGGATTGGTTGCATGCTTCATATGCCTCTATAGATAGTAACACGCAGGAAGTCAAAGTTCCAATTTCTAGAAGAGCCCATTCTTGAATAGAAGGGTAGTGACTCTGCTATTAAAGGTTGGTTTATTTCATACCTTAACGGAAGATGATTTCTAAGGGGTATATCTACCTATTGTAAGGGCCAAAGATGTGGAATCCGAGTCACCTACTCTTGAATCAGTTTCGGTGGTGAATGAATTTCCAAATGTGTTTTTGGAAGATTTTCCTGGTATTCCTGTCGAAAGGGAAGTAGACATTGGCATAGATCTTCTGCTCAATACTCTTTGTCCTTATCATATGGCACTGGCTGAGTTGAAAGATCAGTTGAAGGATTTGTTGGAGAAAGACTTTATTAGGCCAAATATATGGGGTGCTCCAATGTTAGTTGTAAGAAAGAAAGATAGGTTTCTTCGGATGTACATTGATTATAGGCAATTGAATAAGGTAACCATTAAGAATAAGTATCCATTGCCAAGGTTAGATGACTTGTTTGATCAACTTCAAGGGGCCACCCATTTCTTAAAGATTGACCTTCATTTGGTTTCATCAATTAAAGGTTAGGGAGTGTGACATTCCCAAAATGACTTTTCAGACTAGGTATGGGAATTTTGAATTTGTGGTGATATCGTTTGGATTGACTAAAACTCCAACCGTGTTTATGGATCTTATGAATTGGGTGTTAAGCTATTTCTTGATAGCTTTGTGGTTGTCTTCATCAATGGTATCCTTATTTATTCCCGAAGTGAGCAAGAGCATATGGATCATTTGAGATTAGTTCTTCAGACTTTGAGGGAGAAGCAATTTTATGCTAAATTCAGCAATGTGAAGTTTTGTTGGGTGAAATAGCTTTTCTTGGTCATGTAGTATCTGGTGATGGTACTAAGGTTGACCAGAAGAAGATTGAGGTCGTTAAGAATTGGCCTAGACCATTGACTTCTTAGGGTTTCGATGTTTTCTTGGGTTGGTTGGTTATTGTAGAAGGTTTGTTGAAGTTTTCTCATCTATTGCATCTCCATTGACTAAGTTGAATCAAAAGAAGGCCAAGTTTGTATGTTCGGATGAATGTGATAAGAGTTTATTGTCTCCTATTTTGACTCTACTAGATGCTTAGATGGTTTTATGGTATATTGTGATGCTTCTCAAATTGGGTTGGATTGTTTGTCTATGCAACATGGTAAGGTGATAGCTTATGCATCAAGGTAATTGAAGGTGCATAAGCATAATTACCCGACTCATGATCTTAAGTTAGCGGCTGTGGTGTTTACTTTGAAGATTTGGAGATACTATCTGCATGGGGTGCATGCTGACATTTTGACCAGCCACAAGAGTTTTCAATGTGTTCACTCAAAGAGATCTAAATTTGAGGAAAAGGAGGTGATTGGAACTCTTTAATGATTATGACAGGATTGTTCAATATCATCCCGGCAAGGCAACATCGTAGTCGACGCTCTTAGTAGACTATCTATGGGGAGTATGGCTCATTGATGAAGGGAAGAAGGAGTTGGCAAAGGATGTCCATCATTTGGCTAGGTTTTTTGTTAGATTGGCCGACTCTAGTGATGGTGGTATTCATGTTCAAAATATGCCAGATCTTCCGTGGTTGTTGATGTCAAGGCTAAGCAGGATCTAGACCCATCACTAGTTGAGTTGAAGAAGTTGTAGAGGTTTTCTCCCAAGAGGGAGATGGTGTGTTTTGGTATCAAGACTGATTGTGTGTTCCGGATGTGGATGATCTTAGGAGGGTGATCATAAGTGATGCTATTATTCTACCCGAGATCTACTAAGATGTATAGGAACTTGAGGGAAGTGTACTGGTGGCATGGTATGAAGAAAGATATAGCCAAGTTTGTACCCCGAATGTACTAATTGTGAACAAGTGAAGGTAGAACACCAAAGGCCCGATGGTTTGGCTCAAGATATTGAGATTCCTACTTGGAAGTGGGAAGATGTGAACATGGATTTTGTGGTTGGTTTACCTTGGGCTTGAAGGCAATTTCATTCAATTTGGGTTATTCTTGATCGATGACTAAATTGACTCATTTCCTACTGGTCAAGACTACCTTTAGTACCCAATATTCTATAAGGCTATATATCCAAGAGTTGGTGAGGTTGCATGGTATGCCTATATCGATCATATTGGATAGTGGCACCAAATATACTTCTCACTTTCGGAGGTCGTTTCAAAGAGGACTTTGTACTAAGGTGAAGTTGAGTATCACGTTTCATCCTTAAACCGATGGAAAAGCCGGGAGGACAATTCAAACTTTGGAGGACATGTCGAGGGATTGTTTGTTGGAAAGGGTTATTGGGATGATCATCTACAACTCTTTGAGTATACTTATAGCAATAGCTTTCATGCTAGCATGGCACCGTTTGAGGCTTTGTATGGTAGGAGATGTAGATCTCCGATGGGGTGGTTTGAGTTGGGAGAGATGGCTTTGATTGGCTCGGATTTGGAGTTGGAGGCTATGGAGAAGGTGAAGTTGATTATGGAGAGATTAAAGACGACCCAAAGTCACCAAAAGTCCTACTCGGATATTAGGAAGAGGGATCTTGAGTTTCATGTTAATGATTGGGTGTATATGAAAGTCTTACCTATGAAGGGTGTAATGTGTTTTGGAAAGAAGGGCAAGCCAAGCCCCTGATATGTAGGTCCTTACGAGATTGTTGAGTGGATTGGGAATGTGGCTAATAGGTTGGATTTGCCTCCAGATTTGTGTCTATTGTTGAGGAGATTGGTTGGTGATGCTAGTACCATTTTGCCTTTGGAGGGTGTTGAGGTCGAGGAGAACTTGTCTTTTGAGGAAGTTCCTATTGATATTTTGGATAAGCAATGAAATGTCCCCAAAAAGTGACTGAAATGTGCCTCGGAAGTGCCCGAAATCAGAAGTTCCATATATCTCAAAATTCGTACATGATATCGAAAATCCAACATCATATTCTTGATCGGGGGGCAAAATTGAGTGTAAAATGGGTCTAACTCTGATTTTAGAGCAAACGAATCACAATTTCAAAATCCATAATTTTGCTTATCAAATGTCTTCACGACAGTACCGCGACGCGCCTCCTTCGCGGATCAGTGTAAAATTTGCCTCCGCGATAGGTGCACGTCGCGGACTAGACGCAAACCTATGTATTTTTATACCAATTATTTTATCTCGGTCCAAGGCTTTTGGGTCTTGGGCCTACGTCTTCCCATGCATAAAAATACATATACTTAGCCATATTTAAACTTCATATCATACAAGACATTTCCTCAATACTCTCCCACACACTTTAGACAAATATTTCACCCCAAAACTCATCCAGATCATAAGGATTCCAGTCTAGCTTCAAGTCTCCATTTCCAATCTTCATCAAGAATTCTCCAAAGCTTGTATGTGGGTTTCAATCATTGGGTCCTTTCACCCATGGTGCCCAAACTTCCTTTTTACACAAATATCATGTTTCTAAATTGATTTTACTTATAGGTCTTCTATTATGAATTTAACTATGAACCATGTTGGGGTTTTGTAAAAGTGTGACTGTTTTAGCATGTTTTGAGCTATGAATCTTTGATCTATCTTGAGATTTGATGAAGGGTTTTGATATATATGTGTGATAGTGTTACCAAGTATTGGTGGGAAGATTTACTTCAGATTTCTTGCATGATTTCACTCTTTAATTACATGATTTTACACTAACATTTCACACCCACCAAGTGTTTGATAAAATGTCCAGTTAAGGGCTCTTGAGTCATTGATGATTTATTGCATGAGCTATGACTTGTATGACTTCATGATGATGAAAGGATGGTATAAATATGTTGATTTCATGAAAAGTATCTATAGTGTTGGAAGTTGATCAATTGCCTCGTTCGAGAGGTAGTAGGCTGTTGGGGGTATGTATCTCAATTGCCTCGCTCGGGAGGTAGTAGGCCCGTGCAACCATGTTTGGGGGTTTATACCTCAATTGCCTCGCTCGGGAGGTAGTAGGCCCGTGCAACCATGTTGGGGGGTTTGTACCTCAATTGCCTCGCTCGGGAGGTGGTAGGCCCATGCAACAATGTTGGGGAGTTTGTACCTCAATTTCTCGCTCGGGAGGTAGTAGGTCCGTGCAACCATGTCGAGGGGTTTGTACCTCAATCGCCTCGCCGAGGAGGTGGTAGGCCTTGGTTACTAATAATGGTCTCTTCCTACACATGTAAAAGGTTCTATGTAAGCATGTTTTACTACAATAATTGATCATGCATATCATATTGCTATATGCTCATTTGTTGCCTAAATATGCATTTCGATTATGTTGCCTATCTCTTGTTGCATTGCGTCCTACATACTTAGTACATTCAAATGTACTAACGCATATTCTATGCCTATATGATGTCACCATGTAAGGACCGGAGCTCCACTTGATCATCCTCCTCCTCCATGTGGCTTGTATGATTTCTTTACAAAGCAAGTGGTGAGTCCTCAACTTTAGGACACTGTCTTTGATCTTATGCTATGTATAAAGACTCTTTCATTTTATTGTATGCTTGACTATGAGGGCAAGCCCGGTTGCCTGTATTGGCCCTCGCTAAGTTCTATGGTTAGAGGTGTTGTTGGACAAGTTATGTGACGGTGTTAGGAGCCTTGACTCTATGATGTTTTATGATATGAAAAATGTCCCATAGCCCCGTTTATCCCTGTTTACTATCTCTTATGGTTATTTTATTGCTTCCACGACCAAGGATGTGTAATGATATGTTAAGAGGCTTGCTTGGGGTCCCTTCAGGTTCCCTATGCATTATGTCACGTCTAGGCCCAGGCTTGGGTTGTGAAAGGCAAGTCAAGCAGCTTCACAACAAGGATGTGGCTTCGGTTATGGTGCTTTGGAGAAATCAACGTACAGAGAGTATTATATGGGAGGCGGAGTTGGACATGATGAAACGAGATCCCCATCTTTTCCAATCTACTCAAGCTTAAGGTATTAGGTTCTTCCTATTCTAAGTGGTCCAAATTCTTTCACTCTTGAGTTTCATGACATGACATGCATACATGTGCACAAAAATGATTTAAAATGCTTTGAATGATTTGAATATGTTTTGATATGAGATTTAATGACTTTATGATTTTAAAATGGTTTGGATGTTTCATGTTCTAAATCAAGCCTTTCAAGCCTCATTCTAGCACACTCGAGGACAAATGTTCCCAAGAGGAAGATGATGTAAGGACCAGGACTTTATATGACCTTATGGAGCTTGCAGAAAATTTGGTTCTGGAAAGTTTTGGACTAAGGTGAAACTTCAGGGAAGCCTCCACAGGCCGTGTGGAGGTGCCTTGAGGTAGACCTTAGCCTTATGTGTAGAGTGTTGGAAATTATATGAAGTTTCAGACCAAGAAAAACCTCACATGAACCCCACACAGTCCGTGTGAGGCTTCATAGGCAAAGTGGTGGACCATATGGAGGGCCTTAGCCTTGAAAATCCACAATTTGGCAAGGCACTTCACACATGGACCTCTCACAGACCGTATAGACTTTCACGGTCCGTGAGGCCTTCCGTTTGGGTGTCAAAGTGAAAATTTTCTAAGCATCGGATCACTATCTCGAAACTTTATCGTCGAAAAATTTTCTAAGTGGAGCTTCATGGGAGGCCAAATGGTCTGTGTAACCTCTCACGGGCCGTGAAGTCCTCCATCTGGATGATGGTATGCAATTTTTCTAAGTATGGAATTACCATCTCGTACCTTCTTCAAATGAAAATTTTTCTATGAATTGGATCACAGAGTAGGTACACAGTCCGTATACCCTCTCATGGACCATATACCCTTCCATGGGACCCCTGACAACTTTTTTTTACATGATTCACTAATAGTATTTTCGTAATTATGGCTTCTCCTAAGGGACTTCTGTGACCTTCTATGCTATCTAAGACATTCAAATGACCTAAACTCTACTTTCCTCATTCAAACTCACTCTTACACTTTAGAATTTTATTCAATTCTCTTAAGAACTCCTCTTAAAGACTAGTATAGAATTAGCTTGGGATTCAAGGAAGGACTCAAATCTTCATCAAATTCTTCTTGTTTCTTCTTGTTGAACTTAGGAATGTGGGATTAATTCATGATCTCTTCCAACCATGAAGACCCAAATTCCTTTTCACTTGATTAATGAGATTTTAACTTACTTTAATTATGGGTTTTGAAGATTATTGTTTATTTGATTCAATTGAAGTATGGGCTATGCTTTACTGTTGATTTTTACATTGATATAAGCCCTAATATGTTGAATGACGTGACTATTATGAAGATTTGAATATGCATTGTCCCTTTAAAGTTTGATTTAAGTATGGGTAATCTAAATTGTGATTTGAATGTGGCTTTTACTCATGGATTTACTTGAATTTCCTATTGTATTGTTGATTTTAGATTAAATCTTTATTATCATATCATCCATGGTATATGCATTCATGAGCATTGGATTTTGATGAAAATGATTCGGTGGGTTAAGCCCACATATGTTTATGAAATGATTTTTATAAAATTATGGTTATGACAAGAATGTGATCACATAAATATCTATTGTTATGGGTTCCTTGAGCATATTTGGTGTTTACACCATATTATTATTGAGAATGAGCTATTCCTATGCATGAAAAGTATGGATTGAAATGTGATTTGGCTTTTGAGCCCAAGTGTAAATGATTGTGAAGAATGTTTGGCTTTTAAGCCTAAATATGCATTAAAATGATTTGAAAGACTTTTGCCTCTTTTGAAAGAACGTATATATATAAGTGCTCTTGTAGGATGATGATTTAGCAACAAATGGGTTGGGAGCGTCAGAGCTGTCCCCAAGGGCCTTTTCTTGAACTATGTGCCAACATAAGTATATGGTAACTATTATCAAAATGACTGGATCGTAAAGAATGGCTACACAATTGATATGATATGATATGAAATCCTTTGGAATGATTGGGTCGTAAGGAAGGTGTCCCTCACACAGAGATGACTGGGTTGTAAGGTCTGGTGTAGATTACCCTTGGAAAGTAATCTTCTATTATCGATGGGAGGTCTACATCGGGCGAATTCATGCAATATCTCGCAGGGATTAGAGAAGTTGGTTGTGGTCACATCTTCTTTATATATTAGCATTATGGCATTTCATGCATCATGAATTTCATGGTATATTGTTATATTACTTCTCTTGTTATATATATCTCTTTTATATTATGTGCCCTTGTCATCTAACATTGAATGTAGATTTAATAAGTCATATGCATTGCATGCCCTCATACTTAATACAATCAAAATGTTGCGCCTCCATGATCTAACCATGTAGGGACCAGAGATTTCCTTCATCCACCATTTGATGGCTGTACTAGATTTGAGACACTTGTTATGGTGAGTCCTATCTTCCAAGGACAAGTCACCATCTATCTACCTTATGTTACTTTGCTTATGTTATCTTTACTTTGAGGGTGAGCCCGGGACATGTCTTGGCCCCCGTCCTATCTTATGACTAGTGGAATATTTGGACATCTTGTAGACTCTTGTACGTTTATATGCTAAGTGTTGTATTCGGAGGTTATGAATATGGTTATGGCTATCTATTGGGTATCGTCTTATAGATTGATTATGAGTATTATGATATTCTTTTATGTTATGATGTGAAAGATCCTAAGTACTGTATTGCCCCCATATACTTATCTGTCCCATAGTCTTTATGTACTATGTGTTTTGTGAATCCACGTTAATCCCTATCCCTATTACATTCCAATAGCATGATTCCTACTTTCTCGTCCCTTAGAATTATGCGTTTACAATGTTACATACGCTTCCGAACCGATGATGTGTGAATGGATGCTGTGAGGCTTGTTTGTGAAAAGATCCCAAAAAGTGCCCGAAATGTGCCTCGGAAGTGATCGAAATCGTAATTTCCACATATCTCAAATCAGTGTGTGATATTGAAAATTCGACTTCATATTCTTGTTCAGGGGGAAAAATTGAGTGGAAAATGGGTCTCACCTAAATTTTAAAGCAACCGTAGCAAAATCCGAATTTTCAAAGTGAGCAAAATTCAAGTGTCCAGGTGCGCCCCTAGCGTGACGCACCAGGGGCGCGGAGTGCCTAATTTTTTGGTTAGTTTTCTTGTTCTGATCCTTTTGGGTCTTAGGCCTAAGTCTTCCCATACGTGAAAATACCTATACTTAGCCATATTTCACATTCATATCACATAAGACATTCCCCATTAATTTCTCAAACACTTAGACTAATGTTTCATTCAAATTCAAGTGTTCCAATCTCACTACCGGATCTCAAGAAACTCATTCAAGCTTCAAGCTCTTAGTCAAATCTAAGTCAAGCTTATTTTTGTCGCTTAAGACCATCGTGGGTCCCTTAAATCAAGCCAAGTTCAAAGGAATTTCCATTGGCTAAGTTTTGCACAAGTACTGGTAGGAGGGTCAAATTTAAAGGGTTCATCTCTTAGCACATAAAGAAGTAGGTGTCCCACAACCTACTAAATTAAAGCTCATTGAATTAGCTTTCCAACACACTTGGTTTCACCTTATTTAGAGTTCGGATAAAGAAGTTATGCACATTTTCATAGAACTCGTATGTGTAGGGGTATATATGGGTTTTTGCCAAATTCCATTTCATTAATGGCATTTCGTAAATTTAGCCATTTCTATTGGTCTTTTGGGGATTCCTTGCTATCTTAGTACTTCCTTAAGACCTAAACCCTTTCCTAAAGATCAAATTCACTCCTCCCAATTGGAATATACTCTCAAATTCTCTCAAGAGCCTCCATCAAAACCCAAATACAAATTCAAGGAAACTCAAGAGCAAGCTTTGGATTCCAAGTCCTAATTCCAAACTTCAAGTCTTTCACAACGAAATTTCAAGAAATTCAAGATCTAAGGTATATGGGTTTCATTCATGGGTATCTTTCACCCAAGAAGCCCAATCTTCCATTTCTATGAAAATTACATGTTTCCAAGTTGTGTTTCTTATAGGTATTATTCATCAGAGATCATGATCATATATTATATTGGGATTTCATGAAAGTTTGATTGACAATACATGATTACTCATTTTTATATCTATACCATGAGATGATTTACCTATTATGATTATGCATGTTTTAAGCTATAGAACTATGATCTCTCTTGATATTTGATGAGGGTTTTCAATGCATTTTGCAAGATAATATTACCAAGTATTGGTGGGCTATTTTACTTCAAGTTTTCTTGCATGATTTCATCCATAAATTGCATAGTTTTACACTAACGCTACACACCCGCCAAGTGTTTGATAAAATGTCCGGTTATGGATTCTTGAGTTTTTGAAGGTCTAAAGCATGACATATTGGTTGAATGACTTTATGATGATAATAGGAATATATATATGAGTTCTTTTCATGTAAAAGCACCTATGGTGTTGCAAGTAGATTGTTGGGTTCCCATGTTTGTTGTGTACTTGAGAAAATGGATAAGGCCCTCCTTTAATGCTTGAAATGTAATGGTTTGATGAGCTAGCTCTATGACCAACTGAAAAGGTCATGCTGTAAGGTAGAATGACTAATGATCCCTACAAAAAAGTTCATATCGTAAGGTATGGATACCCTAACGAACAGGCCATGCCGTAAGATAAAAAGACTAATGAATTCCACCGAAAAGATCATATCATAAGGTGTGGACATTCTATCAAAATGGCCATGCCGTAAGGTAGAATGACTAATGGTCTCTACCGAAAAGATCATATCATAAAGTATGGACACCCATCGAAAAGGCCATGCCGTAAGGTAGAAAGACTAATGGATTCCACCAAAAAGATTATATCGTAAAGTATGGACACCCTATCGAAAAGGCTATGTCGTAAGGTAGAAAGGCTAATGGATTCCACCGAAAAGATCATATCGTAAGGTATGGCATTCTATCGAAAAGGCCATGTTGTAATGTAGAATGAATCACGACACCAACCCAAAAGATTATATCGTAAAGTAGGGGACATCTTATACTACCTATCGAATCCAAACGACCATGTCGTATGGTAGGGTATTGGTAACACTCTCCAAAAAGGCTTATACCATAAGGCGAGTGGGGGCCATTTGGCCCATTTCATGCAGGTTGGTAAAATGGGTTTGAG
>JAPFFP010042300.1:0-14254 GCA_026153255.1 Solanum medicagineum | reverse complement strand
GTTAAGAAGCTAAGAAATAAAGAAATAACTTCAGTAAAAGTACTTTGGAGAAACCAGCAAGCAGAAGAGATAACATGTGAGGCCGAGGCAGCAATAAAATCCAAATATCCTTACTTATTTGAAGCTAAAGAGGAAGTCCAACATACAGAATTGGGACACTAATAGGTACATCTGATTGAATTAGTGTGTTGTCAACAGTTTAAGTAAAGGTTTAAACTTGGTTAAGCTATCCAATTGTGCTAACATTCGAGGACAAATGTTCCTAAGGGGGGAGGATGTAACAACACACATCTTACAGTACTAGTACTATGCAAATGAAATGTGATATGGCTTTTAAAATTAGTGCCAATTTTTAAAAGTTCTTGAATCTCAAACTAGAGGGCGATATGTATGTCTAACGTTGAAGAAAGTCGAGTATAAATAAGTTTAAGTCAAATTGAGGAGATCACGACTTTAAATGAGGTAAAAGAAGTGAGGTTATTGTAGGACTTAGGAAGCTAGCAGGTGAGTCACCTACATGCTTAGCTTAAATATGCTAGCTAAACGGACACAAGGCCCGACATCGAATTTGTCTAAGTCCGATTATGAATAAAGTCCGTGTTAAGGGTGTAACTTTAGCCCATGTTTTACCATCGTAAATGGACAATACTTACAGCCCAAGATGAATAGTAAAATGGCCCAAGTACATCACAACCCACTTGACTAATTGGGCCCAAACTATGTGAAGAGGAATTAGGAAAATGGGCAGCTAAGGCCCATCAAATTTGAGACCCATTTAGGCCCAAGTGTGAGGGCCAAGTTGCTGCATCACCAGCTTATTAATATGTGTTAATATCTGGTCAAAAGCTCAAGAGAAAGTCGTCCAAAGAGAACCTTTAAAAGGTCTCAAAAACAATCCCTTAAGTCATTTCACTTTGGAAGAATTTTCATCTTTCCGAAAGACTTTCTTTTACTCTTTACTTCACTTCAAAACACAACAAATAAAACCCTGTATGGTTCTTGAAGGAAATGTCAATCATGAAGGCCAAGGTGAGTGGAAATATCCATGTATTTGGTATACTTTTCCCATGAAAAACAAGAAATATATTCTAGTTATGTTTGTTAACAAAGGTCGGACAACATGTGTTTAGAAAGTTGCTGTACACTTGCCTTTTTTTAGTGACTTCTCTATGGTTGGTAGGCTAGATTATGTACAGAGTTTGATGTTCTTAACATGGTTTAAGTTATAGATATTAATCTAAGGTTGCTTCCCTGATTTTGTTTCACTTAAAATGAGTTTTATTGTGCTATCTTAAGTGTGATTTTGATTGGATCTTGTGGGCTGATGGATGGAAGGCTATTGCCTCACATCCTTCATGACTGCTTTGGTACTATTCTAGGACTGTTTTAAGGTTGTTTTTATTATAGATGTGTTGAGGATAGTTTGGTTAAAGTCCGGATAGTTTTGACTTGTTGACGTCAAGATATAGGGAAATGGCGTAATGTTGTGCTACCTGATTGTATGTAGTGGGGAGTTGGTGTGTACTGTGAATTATGGACTATTTCTAGCGTGTTACAAACCTAAGCTAGGATTTATACACCATGTATATAGAATAAGTAGTAGACAAATATGCTTAGGGGTGGAAAGGATGAAATAACGTTGTTGGCTCGATGCTTACGGGTTGCTGCCTGAAGTTTATTTTTAAATTAGATTGGAGTGCCAAGACATGTTTAGTAGTTACTAATGCATGTTTTATTACCCACACTAACGTAGATCACTACTTGATAGAAAAGGTGGTTACTTCGAGGTCATAACGAGGTCGTACAATGAGGTATGCAAGGCTACTTGATTTCATATTATTTGGCATGAAACATAGATCCCTCCTTGTGACATAAAGGCACTTACCAACTTCGACACAACTATTCACCATTTCACCACTCTTTCACATGTTCATATGCTCCCATACATTGTCACCTTCAAATCTGCATACATACGTGTATACCAAGTTACATGGGTTCTTGTTGCTAAATAAAGTTCACGAGTTATTTCATCCCATACGCATTTCATTATCTGTGTAACATACTCTTTTATTGTCATATTGTCTTGTATAATGATTTACATGTCCCATGCTACATCTACAGTCATACAGCTCTAATATTATGACCACCAAAAGAATCTTCTCAAATGTAACTGAAAAGTAAATTATGTTGCTTATTGATGGGTAGTAACTCAAGGGTTGGAAAAATCACCTAGCCAGGATCAATCCAATCACGGGGGGTAGCCCAAGGGGTGAAAGGAAAAGCCTAGCCGGGCCGATCCTAATATAAATATACGATAGATCAGCTAGTCATTTGTATTAAATGTTGTGCATAGATTATACAGTATAGGTAAAATAATAAAAAGAACATAAAGTACATGATCCCCCCAGTATAACTAACTACACCAGTGCATAGTTTCATTTGAGTTGTTACTTCATATACAGTATTTCCTACATTAAATATTCTCGTACTGACGTCCCTTACGGGGGACCTGCATTTCATGCTGCAGGTACAGGTGCTAGTGGATCTCCCTAGTAGGAGTACAGGATATCTAGCTGCTATTACCAAGCTCCAGATTGCTTCGGAGCTTTGTGTGTCTAGAATTTATAATTTTGTATTGTATACCGATCCTTATCAGATACTTTTCCTTATCTAGAGGCTCTGTACACTATATAAATTAAAGTATGGTCATGTCTCATACTTTAGATAACGTGGCCCCAAAGGCCTAGCCATATGTATTTCCTTTTGGCTTGTTATTGTTGTTTACTTTCCTAAAGGCATGTTGAATGTAGAAATCCCTTATAATGTGTATAGAAAGTGTATGAATATAGATTGGTTCTCCCGAGTCTTATCGGCAATGGGTCTCAGTCCACCTTAATGGGACTTTTTAGGCGTGACAATGGTGCAAGCACCCAAAATGCTAAAGAGCCAAAATCAAAGACATATATGTGATCACAATATTATCATAACCAACCTTTTATCAAAATCATACCATAAAGCAAAATTGGACTTACCCATAACATAAATTTTTTCAAACAATCCATGTACATGAATGCATATGCTATGAACAATGAGGAAATGACATGGGTAATTAAGACTCCATTTAAAAATCAAGATTTATAATATGAAGTTGAAGTGAAAGTATAATTAACTTCATATTTAAATCCATAGTGTAATCTCTCATGCATAAATAATTTCAAAAGGGGAACATGCATACTTATAACTTCATAAACCCAAAGTAAATCTTCATATAACGGTTTAAATCACATTAAAATCATCAAATAAACACTACCCATGCATCAATAGAATTTTAGGAATCATAATATTCAAATCCCAAATTAAAATAAGTAAAATCCATGTAACTTTTTTTGAAAATAAATTTGGGTCTCCTTGATTGGAAGGGATGAAAGATCAATCCACATACACATGAATCCAACTAGCACTAAGGAATAACACAAGAAATGGAAACTCCCGAACCTATAAAATCACCCTACTCAAAATGTCAGTCACAAAATGGCCTTACATAGGGTCAACTAAGTCATAGGAACAACAATAGAAGAGAACCTACTAACAATCTCCGGTAATAGCCCACTAAACCCAAGAGCTCCTAATATCCGATGAAGTCAAAGGTCTAGGCTAATTCTCTAATCACGTTGGTCTTACTAAGGTCCACCTTAATACCATCAGCCGGTACGACACATCCTAGGAAAGCAACTTCTTATCACCAAGACTCCTATCTCTCCCACTTAGCACCCAACCTTCTTCCTTAAACTTGTAATACTACCCTCAAATGATTCACATGCATGACCTCATTAGGGAACGAATTACATTATCATCACCAAAACCACCATAAACCTATTAGGGTAAGGACTAGAGTTCTTACTGATGAGACTTATAGGCATTACCGGTGTACTAGTCAAACCAAAGGACACCACCCCAAAATTCAAAATATCAGAAAGGACATCCAAAGCCTCATCCACCACCAAAAATAATTCTATAGACAAAACAACTTAGGTTCAACACCTATATTCCTCACAAGATGACAAATGCAACCCCTTAAAGACCAATTGTACAATTTAGCAGCCTCTCACTCAAAGACGGGCTCATTAGGGAATCGGGGATACCTCTATGGGTTCTACCATCAATGAAGACACAACATGCATGCAACCATTTCATTACTATAGTGACAACAAATTCCACCATGTCAACTCCAACAAGCCAAAAAGAAAGGCCAAATACAATACAAACCCAAACCATCACTTATGAACCTTCTAGCAACAATGTACCCGAGAAAAGGATAGACACCAAAAATCCACATAACAACTTAGGCACACAAGAAGCCCCACTACCAACCAAGAAGAATAGAGAAGAAGTAGTGGCACACCGGGCCTAACAATGCATGCACATCAAAGCCAAGGAAATTTCAACTTACAGGTAATAGCATCGGCCACCTCAACCCCTCCTTTAGGCACTTGATCAACATAGCTACCATGGTCCAAAGGCCGACCACCCTTAAACCCCTTTGGAATAAATGGACAATCTACAAGCTTGTGACCCACCTTAACACATCCAAAGCAAGCACTATTGTTCCTCCAACATGGCCCACCGTGGTTCTTTCCACACCTTTGACACTTGGAATAGTCATCCCACCATCACCTCATTTATCCTTATAGCGTTTTCAAGTACAATCCTTCTTCTTATGCCCCTCCTCAACACAATGGAAACAAGCATTGGTGCTTCTCAAGCATGGGCCTCTATGACCCCCTCTACAATTAGAACACACACCATTAGGGGCCACACCACTAACACCTATTTGAGACTTTTGAACTTACCCACATTACGGGCCCTCTTGGCCTTACTACCTCTCTTCTCCCCACTAGAAGTCTCGAGACCCATTTGATGATTGAGTTGAGTTGTCAATGTTGTCACCGCTTTGGCCATTATCCATAAAGCATTTCGAACCTCCGCATTTGATATATCACCATCTTGAGTAGCTTGAGACATATCCTAAAATGTAATAGTTAGGTGTTAGCAATAAGCCCTAGGGGATCTAACTCTATCGCATGATATGGATCATAAAGAAGTAAAACATTTCCTAGAACACCTCATAGCCTCCTACTCATTGTTGTGGTGCACAACACAACGATGAATAAGACTCTAATCGACGTGGTGTGTTGGACTCCGAGGATGTAATAACCTAATGCTCTGATACCAAGTTTGTCACGACCCAAAGTAGGGCCTAGACGTGACACGGCGAATGGGGAGGCCAAAGGGTACCCAATCAAGCCTTTTAACTTGTCATTACACAACATTATTAGTGGAAGCATGTAAAAAGGCATAAAGTAAGAATATGGGGCAAGGGACTAAGGGATAGCTTGCAAAACATTACCATCAAGAGATAAAGGGTCTAAGCTCAAATCATAGATACAAAACTAGTCTAACAAACACCTCTAAATACATAGATAAGTACGAGGGCCAAGACAAGGTAACTGGGCTCACCCTTATAGTGTCAAAACAAATATAAAGTAAAGTGTATAAATACGAGATAATAGAACATAGACCAAAGTCCCCGAAATGGAGAACTCACCAACTAGCTTGAGTAGCACCAAACTAGCCACGCGTAGGAGGAGGATGATCAACTTGGGCTTCGATCTGTACATGGTGATATCATGTAGGCGAGAGTGTGGGTTAGTACATTTGAATGTACTATGTAGGATGCAATGAAACAATAAGTAGGCATCATAGTCAAAATACATAATATTAGCAATCAACACAATATAACAATATGACGTATTTTCAATGCTTAAGTAAAACATACTCAAGTAAACTATGCTCATATAGGATATCATATGTGAAGAAGAGATCAAGTTAGTTGTTCAAGGTATAAACTCCTTGGTGGTTGTATGGTATAAACCCCTCACACGGTTGATGGTAATCAAACCTTACCAACACGGTGACGAAGTATAAAACCCTCGAATGGTTGATAAGTATAAACCCCCAACATGGTTCGGGCTCTTGTCCCCTTGCATCGGGTATGGTCTAATGTAACACTTTATATAGGATTTATCATATGCTCTAGTGCAACACTTCATATAGGAAAAATCATATATATAAGCTCATTTCATCATCATAGCATCATTTATATCATATCTCATGCTTTGGACCTTTAATTCCTCAAGAAACCACATCCAGACATTTTATCAAACACTTTGAGGGAGTGAAATAGGGATAAAAGACCATGTAATTTAGAGATGAAATCATGTAAGAAAATCTATTGTACAACTATCAATCAACAGTTTGCAAAAGCCCAAGACATTCACATCAAAACCCCTTATCAAATCTAACAGTAGATCCAAGATTTAGAGCTCAAAATATGCTAAAACAACCAGACTTTCAAGAACTAAAATCATTGTACAGTAAGTTTCTTAATATACAAGACCCACATGTAAAATAAACTTTAAATCATGTAATATTAGTAAAAAGGAGGCTTAGGCACCATGGTTGAAAGGACCCAATAGTTCAACACCGCATACCTTAGCTTTGGAGAACCCTTCGAGAAGATTGGAGATGGAGACTTGAAGCTTGAATGAGATCCTTGTTGAAATCCTTAAGAATTATCTTGAGTTTGGGACTTGAATTTAGGGTGAAATATGAGTCTAAATGTTTGAGTGAGTATTAGGGAATGTTTAGGATGATATGAGGGTGAAATAAGGCTAAGTATATATATGTTCAATTATGGGAACCCTTAGGCCCAAGACATATAAGTCTTTTACCAAAAAAATTAAAACAGGCACCAAAAACAACAGGGGTGCGTTGCGGACGTGACGTGAAAACCCCACTGGAATATGCATTTTTGGCACAAACGAGTTCTAGGAAAATAGGCATAAATCCTTTATCTGAACTTAGAATGAGTTGAAACTAAGTGCGTTTGAAAGATAATTCAAAGGTCTTTAATTTGGTATATCGTGGGACACCTAGTTCTTTGTATGATAGGAGATATGCCCCTTCAACATTGACCCTCCAAAATAGCATTTTTATGCTATTTTTGAATTTTGATACGGTGTCTCTAAAATTCAGGTTAGACCTATTTCGCACTCAATTTGACCCCTTGAAAAAGAATATGAGGTCAGATTTTAAAATAACGAATGGATTTTTAGATATATAGAAATTACAATTTCAAGAACTTTTGAGGCACATTTTTAGGCACCTTTTTTGGTTGTTACAAGTCTGGGCTTAGGAAGGGGCTTCTTCCCCTTAGTAAGAGTGTTGTGTAACATTGTTGAATATGAAGCATAAAACTCCCTCACCATGGTTAGGGAGTATCGTCTAGGAGAGTGTATCAGCTACTGAAGCCCATAGCGAATCATTATATCTTGGAGACTAGGGACACAATTGAGTCTATCAGAGATGACTCTAGGCTCCTCATATATGGAGCAGGTAGGCTTGCCCCGCTCTTTCTGTTGCTGGCCTTTTACATATATCTTCCGCATGCCCTCGATACATCACCGACTAGTGAGGGCATCAGGTGGAGATGCTGATGATAGGGGTACGACGGAGGACTCAGAATGCCCAGTATTTTAATTTCCATATATCTGAAAATTCGTGTGCAATATCAAACATTCGACTTCATATTCTTGTTCAGGGGGTAAAAATTAGGTGAAAAAGGGTCTAACCACGATTTAAGAGTGAAAGATTAGCAATTATAAATTCCAAAAATGTAATTTCCAAAGAGTTGCGTGCGCCGCCTCCGCGATGCGCACCTGTGTAAAAAATGAGGCTATTTTTTTTTAATTCGTCCAAAAACTTCTAAGTTTTGGACCCAAGTGTTCCTAAATGTGTTTTTACCTATACTTAGCCAAATTTCACCATTATATCAGACAAAACATTTCCCAATACTCACTCAAACACTTATCCATATTTTCATTCCAAAATTCAAGTCTCAAAATACTAATCCAGAACTAAGGATTTCCTTCAAGGTTCAAGCCTCCATTTTCAACCTTCATCAAGAGCTTCTTCAAAGCTAAGGTATGTGGGTTTTAGCCATTGCTCCTTCTACCCATGGTGCCCTAATCTTCTTTTTTCTCAGTTTGCATGATTTAAAGTTGATTTTACAAATGGGTTTACTAGTATGAACATGTCTATGAACAATTTTAAAACTATATAAAGTTGTGACAGTTTTGCTATGTTTTGAGCTATAAATCTTGGATCTATCGTAAGATTTGATGAGGGGTTTTGATGTATAATGCTTGAGCATTTGCAAGGTCATTGATGGTTTTACAATGGAATTTCTTGGATAATTTCATCTCTAAATTCTGGTTTTATACTACCATTTCACGCCCTCCAAGTGTTTGATAAAATGTCCGGTTAAGGTTTCTTGAGGAATTGAAGGTCCAAAGCATGAGTTATGATATAATTTTTTATGAAAATGACATGAGCTTATGTATATGATAAATCGTATATAAAGTGTTCCATTAGACCACGCCCAATCCGGGGGGACTAAGAATTCGGATAACCTAAATGGGGGTTTGTACTCATCAACCTAGTATAGGGCTTGTACTTCTCCACGTAGTGATGGGGCGACATCATCACTAACCGAGATGGGGGTTTGTACTCATCAATCTAGTGAAGGGTTTGTACTTCTCCACCTAGGTGATGGGGTGGCATCACCAACCTAGTGAACGATTTGTACTTCACCACCTATGTGATGGGGCAACATCATCACTAACCAACCAAGGGGTTTGTACTTTGGAAATCTAGCTTGGTCTCTTCTTCACATATGATATCCTATATGAGCATGAGTTACTTAATCATGTTTTACTTTAGCATTGATCGTACATGCCGTATCGTTATATTATGCCTATTTCCTATTGTTATACATTTTGAATATGATGCCTATCTCTTGTTGCATTACATCCTACATACTTAGTACATTCAAACATACTAACGCATACTCTTGCCTAAATGATATCACCATGTAGGAACCGGATCCCAAGTTGATCATCCTCCTCTATATGGCTAGTTTTGTGCTACTCAAGCTACTTGGTGAGTTCTTCACTTCGGGGACCATAGTCTATGTTCTCTTGCTATTTTTTGAGGCATTCTTCTTTATGTTCTATTTGACTATGAGGGTGAGCCCGATTGCTGTGTCTTGGCCCTCGCTCTTATCCATGTATTTGAGGTGTTTGTTAGACTTGTTATGTATAGATGATATGAGCTTTGACTCTTTGTCTCTTGATTATGGTGATATACAAGCTTTTCCCTTACCCTTTTTACCCATATTCTTACTCTTTTATGTCTTTTATATGCTTCTGCGACCAATTATATGTAATAATAAGGTAAGAGGCTTGTTTGGAGTTCCTTCGGGTTTCACATTCACCGTATCACCTCTAGGCCCTATGCTTAGGTCATGACAGACTTGGTATCGGAGCACTAGGTTGATAGATCCTCGGAGTCCAACACACCATGTTGATTAGAGTCCTATCCATGGTTGTAAAGAACACCATGGCTATTAATAGGAGGCTATGAGGCGTTTTAGGAAATGTTTCCCTTCATTATATTCTAAGTCATGCTATAAAGTTATAGCAAGTTTTTCCCCCTAACGATTGTTCTTTAATATGCTAGATTATGCCAAACACTAGAGAAAGATGAGCCCAAACTCCCAAGGAGCAACCTACCAATGGTAGACTCCGGGATGCTCTCACTATGCTTGCAAGTTGTGGCCAACCAAGTCGATCAAGGGGCCCAAGCCCCTAATTTTACTACCTTGATAGCTAGGGTAAGGGACTTCATGATGATGAATCCTCTGGTGTTCTATGGATCAAAGGTGGATGAAGATCCACATGACTTCATTGATGAGATCTACAATGTCTTGAATATCATGGATGTTGGGTCGAATGAAAGGCGGAGTTGGTAGTATACCAACTCAAAGGGGTAGCCCAAATGTGGTATGATCAATGGAAGAGGGAGAAGGGAAATGGTTATGTGGTGCTTCGGGAGGAGTTCAAGTTAGTTTTCCTTAATCGGTTTTTCCCTATTGAGCTTAGGGAAGCTATGTTGGTAGAGTTCAGGAACATGAAACAAGGTGCTATGAGTGTGAGGGAGTATGCCCTCAAATTCAATCAACTTTCAAAGTATGCTCCCCATTTGGTGGTCGATCCTAGATCTAGGATGAATAAGTTTTTGATGGGGGTATCCGACTTGGTGAGTGAAGAATGTCGGTCCACCTTGCTAATTAGTGACATAGGCTTTTCTCGATTGATGACATATGCTGAGAAAATGGAGGAGGAAAAGTTGAGAAAGAGGGGCCATGAGGCCAAGATAGCTCGTTTGAGGGTAAGTTCCAAAAGGGTGCTAGATTTCATCAAGGACAAGGGCCTTCTCATGCTACTAATAGGGGGTCTACCAATGACTTCCCTAGACCTCAAGGTGTTGATGTTGTGGCTCCTATTGATGTGTGTCCTAAATGTGGGAGGAATCATAGGGGCCCGTGTTTGAAGGGTTCTAATGCATGCTTTGAGTGTGGAAAGCTTGGTCACAAGAAGATGGATTGTCCAAGAAACCATGTCAAAGGACGGGGTGCAAATGCGATTCCATTGGGTAGAGGTAGTCCTTAAGGTGGTGCCCTAAGGTACAATAATTTTTTTGCTACATGGAAGGCAAGGGGTTGGTGAGGTTCCCGATGTTGTTACCGATATGATGAATATCTTTGACTTTGATGTATACGCTTTGATTGTTCAAGGTGCCACTCTCTCTTTTGTTACCCTTTTTGTTGCTAAAAAAGATCCATGTTTAGTCTGAGTTGTTGCATGAGTCTTATGAGGTGTCTACTCCTGTTGGTGCATTATTGTTCTAGGAAGGTGTATAGAAATTGTCCGGTCGGCATCTTGCATAAAATCTTACCTTGACATCTTGTTGAATTAGATATGGTTGATTTTGATGTTACTCTTGGGATAGATTGGTTGCATGTATACTATGCTTCTATTGATTGTAGAACCCGCAGGGTCAAGTTTCAATTCCCAAATGAACCCATCCTTGAGTGCTAGAGGCATTATGTGGTGGTAAATGGTAGGTTAATCTCTTGCATTAAAGCCCATAAGTTGATCTCTAAGGGGGTTTTGTATCATCTTATGAGTGTTAAAGATGTGGAGTCCAATGTCACTTCCATAGAGTCAGTTCCGGTTGTAAATGAGTTGCTTGATGTCTTCCCAAATGACCTTCCCAATGTCCCTCCTAAAAGGGAATAGATTTTGGCATAAACCTCCTTCTCGATACTCAACCCATCTATTCCCCATTACTATATGGCCTCGGTGGAGTTGAAGGAGTTGAAGGAGCAATTGAAAGGTTTGTTGGAGAAGGAATTTATTAGACCTAGCCAACCACCTTGGAGTGCACCGATGTTGTTTGTAAAGAAGAAGGATGGGTCACTTAGAATGTACATTGACAACCGGCAACTCAATAAGGTCTATAAAGAATAGATATCCTCTTCCAAGAATTGATGACTTGTTTGACCAATTTCAAGGGGTTAGCTTCTTCTCTAAGATTGATATTCGGTCTGTGTATCATCAAGTGAGGGTGAGGGAGTGTGATATTCCCAAGACGGCCTTTCGGACTAGATATGGGCATTATGAATTGTGGTGATGTCCTTTGGGTTGACCAATGCACTGGTCATCTTCATGGATCTAATGAATTGGGTCTTCAAACGCTACCTTGATTCCTTTGTTGTGGTCTTCATTGATGATATTTTGATCTATTCACATAGTAGGGAGGAGCATATGGGTCATTTCAGGTTTGTATTGCAAAGATTGAGGGAGGTGAAATTATATGCTAAATATGAAAAGTGTGAATTTTTATTGAAGGAGGTTGCATTCATAGGTCATGTGGTGTCTGGGAATGGTACTAAGGTGGACCCTAAGAAGATCGTTGTAATTAGAAATTGGCCTAGACCATTGACCCCGTCGGATATTAGGAATTTCTTGGGCCTTGCAGGTTACTATAGAAGGTTTGCGAATGGGTTCCCCTCCATTGCTTCCCTTATGACAAAATTGAATGAAAAGAAGGTTAAGTTTGTGTGGACCGATGAATGTGAGAGAAGCTTCCAAACATTGAATGATAGGCTTATATCCGCTCCTATATTGTCACTACCGGATGGGCTTAAGGGTTTTATTATGTATTGTGATGCATCTAGAGTTGGTTTGGATTGTGTGCTAATTAAAAATTGTAAGATCATAGCCTATGCTTCTAGTCAACTCAAAGTGCATGAAAAGAACTACCCTACCCATGATCTTAAATTGGCCGCCGTGGTGTTTGCATTAATGATTTGGCATCATTATTTGTATAGGGTGCATGTTGATGTCTTCACTGATCATAAGAGCCTTCAATATGTCTTCACTCAAAAGGATCTCAACTTGAGACAAAGAAGGTGGCTAGAACTTCTTAAGGACTATGACATGAGTGTGCATTACCATCCTTGTAAGGAAAAAGTTGTGGCGGATGTTTTGAGTCGGGTGTCTATGGGCAGTGCAGCTCATGTTGATGGTGGTAATAGGGAGATTCTAGGGAGGTGCATTGATTGTCTAGATTGGGGGTTAGGTTGGAAGAAGTGGGTAATTGTGTTATTGTTGTTGATGGTTCCAAATCTTCCTTGGTTGATGAGGTGATGGCAAAGCAAGATCTTGACCCCTCCTTGCTTGAATTATGGCCTTGGTGAAAGAGGGTAAACTAGAGTTTTTCTCCCAAGGGGGAGATTGTGCCTTAGATTCTAAGGCAGTGTATGCCTTGTGTTGATGGTTTGAGGGAGAAAATTCTTGATAAGGCCAATAATTCTTCTTATTCTATCCACCCTGGTTCCACCAAAATGTATAGAAACTTGAGGGATGTGTATTGGTGGGGAGGCATGAAGAGGGAAATTGCCAAATTTGTTTCTGGTTGCCATAATTATCAACAAGTCAAGGCCGAACATCAAAGGCCGGGTGGCCTAACCCAAGACATAGTGATTCCCACTTAGAAGTAGGAGGTGAATAATATGGATTTTGTGGTTGGGTTACCCAAGAATAGAAAAGGTTTTGATTCCATATAGGTGGTGGTTGATCGGATGATGAAATCTGCTCACTTTCTACCGGTTAGGACTACATATGGGGCTGAAGAGTATGCGTGGTTGTACATCCATGAGTTAGTGAGGTTACATGGGGTTCCTTTATCTATTATATTGGATCATGGTACACAATTCATCTCACACTTTTGGGGGTCTTTTCAAAGGGGTCTTGGTACCAAAGTTCACCTTAATACGGCCTTTCACCCTCAAATGGATGGCCAAGCTGAAAGAACCAAAGGATATGCTTAGGGCTTGTGTCTTGGAGCTTATAGGTAGTTGGGATGATCATCTTCCATTGGTTTAATTTTCCTACAACAATAGCTATCACTCTATTATCAGTATGGCTCCATTTGAGTCTCTTTATGGAGACGTTGTAGATCACCGGTTGGTTGGTTTGAGGTTGGAGAGGTGGCTTTATTGGGACCGGATCTAGTCATGGAAGCACTTGAGAAGGTTAGGACAATTAGGGAAAGGTTGAGAACAACCTAAAGTCGTTAAAAATCCTATGCCAATGTGAGAAGAAGAGACCTAGAATTCAAAGTGGGTGATTGGGTCTATTTGAAGGTTTCTCCAATGAAAGGTGTGGTCCGTTTTGATAAAAAAGGGAAGTTGAGTCCAAGGTATGTTGGTCCTTATGTGGTGATAAAGAGGGTTAACAAGGTAGCTTATGAGTTGAAGTTGCCTAGTGAAATGAATTTTGTTCACTTGGTGTTCCATGTCTCTATGTTGAGAGAATGTGTTGATGATCCTACTCTTGACCTATGAGTAGGTGCCGGTTCAGATTGTGGAAAGGCAAGTGAAGAGATTAAGGAACAAGGACGTGACATCTGTTAAGATCCCTTGGAGGAACCAACAAGTCGAATATGCTACATGGGAGGCTGAAGGGGAGATGCAAAAGCGGTATCCTTATCTTTTCCACTCCACTCAAGCCTAAGGTACTAATCCTAAGTCCACTATGTGATTTCAAGTCTTATATTTCAGCCCCTGTGTCATTCATATGCATTCATATTTAAGTTGGTAAACTTATGATGATTTTACATTTATGTTGAGATTTTGAAAATGGTGTTTTAAATGTAATGTGGAATTCTTGTTGGGGCTGACTTGTTTATGATTACTCTTGTCTTGTACATCTCTGTTACATTCGAG
>JAPFFP010042299.1:0-14255 GCA_026153255.1 Solanum medicagineum | reverse complement strand
AACAATGTATAGGTTCAAAGAGTAAGAAGAATGGTTAGGAGCAGGAGTTGGTTCAATAGAAGGTTGTATAGGGTCTGGAGTTGGAGTAGTAAAAGATTGTAAAGGAGAAGATGTATTGGAAGTAGCATTGCTAGGGTTTAGGTTTGAAACATTTCCTTGGGCCCCACTGTTCTGAGATGAACCACTTTTCCCTTTACCAAATTCCAATAAAGGGGGAACCAAAATAGGTTCAGCAACTAGATTACTCACAAATGCCTCCAAAATATCCCTATTACTTAAAAACTCAGATGTTAAATTAGTGTCATAGTCTAATTTAATGTCTAATATAGTAGTAGTATCAGGCAATTTTACATACAATAGGTATTATGCAAGTTCATACCCTAAATCTTTCACATAATTTCTCAACTCAAAATAGGACAACCTATTTATACCAACATCCAAAAATTCTGTAATTTTTCCACCATCATATGGGTTTTTCTCCTTGGTTACCTTTTTCACGTTCAAAACACCCCTATGATAAATTCTCAATGTAATCAAATCAAAAGACATTTTAATAACCTGAAAACAACAGTAACAAGTCATTTGTGCAATTACAGTTAACCCTCACTATTACAAATACATGCAACAACAAAAACTCATACTACACTATAATATAAGCATAAGTTTCAGATTGTATCATCAAGAATCTAACTAAGATGAAAAAAATCTCAGGTTAACAAGTCAATGCCTTTTTAGGTACTGTAGACTTATAAAACCCTAAATTGACCAAACCCTAGGTTAAATTGTACTATTAGTAGAAAAAGTCGAGTGAGATATGAATCTGAGCTTGTACGGATACGGTTGAAAGTTTTACAATGACCAAACCCTAGTATAACCGATAATCTTTCACAAGAATGATTCCCTATTTGATCGTCACTAGCAATTTTTGCTAAATACTTTTAGTGAAACTTGAAAAACCACTTAAATCTCCATTAAAATGAAGAAATCTTTACAAATTTCTTCGATTTCTGCTAAAATGCGGCGATTTGGCTAGTTTGTTCTTCGAGAACACGAACGAGTTTGGGTGAATGAATGGATATGAGTGAAAACAACGAATATGGGTCAAAAGGATATGGGTTATTTTCATTTAATACGTGGAATCATAATAAAGCGAGTGTCTCTCACTTTCTACCTATTGCATCGGCCTTGGGGTGGGAAGTATAGGTGTGTAATAGGTGACATACATAGTTAAGGTATGTCAATGACTTTTCGGGACAACTTTGGGGGGGGGGGGATTTATGCCTTTTCCCTTGTTTTTAAAAAAATAAAGCAACAGACAAGGACCCCATGTCTGTCGTCTCTTTTATTTTTTTAAAAATAATTATTTAAAGATGCGACGGACAAGGACCCAATGTCCCTCGCTTTTCATTGAAAAAATGATTACAAAAGCTACGAAAAATGGAAAACGACACCATCCATTGCTTTAAAAGTGACGCAGTCCATCACTTTGGGAAAAGCATCGATCAAAAAGGCGATGGAATAGTCTATGTCGCTTTTCCGTCGATTTTGACCAAAAAAGTGATGCAGTCTGTCTCTTTTGGCCGTCGCTTTACAAGTAGTTTTTAGTAGTGTCTCTTTCAGGATATAGGTGTAGTTTATGCCCAACACTCGAAGTCAAGGCAATCTATTAACTCCGTTTGATCAAGAGATCCACAAAATGTTGAGAAGAATGTCCCAAGACAGGACCAATAATGCAACCAATCCAACTCTGAACAGGAATAAAAATGAAGATGCTGGGAATGAGAACCCATCTCCTTTGGAGGATATCGCTCCACGGCCTCAAGATTTCAATGCAAATGCTTATCAGAGGAATCATTACAGGTTGAATCCTATGGCTCTGGAGGTGACTGGAGCTATTCTGTTGCCACCAGTACCGGCAGACACAAAGTTCACAATCTTGAGTGGGTTACTTTAGATGCTACAGAACCGTGAGCTATTTGTGGGTTTATGATAAGAAGATCCTTATAGCTACCTATACAATATGGCATTCGTCTGCAAAAGTGTGATGGGAACACATAATCTGTCTATGGATGCTGTGGGACTTTGTGTCTTCCCATTGTCTCTTACGGGTAATGTAGCATTATGGCCATCAGAGCTCTCGCAAAGTTCAATCACCAGTTGGATAGATTTGTAAAAGTCTTTTCGGAGAGGTACTTTGCTAGATCGAAGAAGCTCAAGTTGTAGGACTAAATCAACAACTTCGAGCAACTTCCTGGTGATTCAATAAGCACTACTTGGGAGCAGTTCACAAAATGTCTGAGGAGCATCTCTGACCACAAGATATTGATGATTCTTTGGTGGAGATGTTTTACCATGCCCTTAATGAAAACAGTCATGCTTGTGCTAACACTATCTGGGGGGCATATTTCTTGATTAGCCATTTGCAAGGGTTGCAGAGCGCATGAAAGAGTGGCTAAGAAAAATAATGCATGGGGGCATCGAGATAGAACATCCAATAAGAGTTCATGTGTTGTCAGTATGGGGCCAGAGCAAGCCAGAATTAATAAAGAAATCATGCGGCAGCTTTCTCAGATTCGCACAGGTATGGAGGTAATGATAAAGTAGAGCCAAGACAGAGTAAATGCAGTGGTTCATCAACCTCCACGTGCACCCATGTATGAGGAGCCATATTATGATGAGGACGCACGTGTTATTACTAGTCAAATGGGGGGGTTTCTGGACCAACGTCCAAGGATCCAATCAGGACTATTGGTGCCAAGGTCCAGGAAACCAACGTCAGAACTTTAGTAGAGATGGAGCTTACAGGGACAATCGCGGAGAATACTATGTTAGGAACAGGGTACAGAGAGAAATGCAGATTAGTGTCACAGAGAAGGCTTTATAAATGGTCCTTATGTGCCCATATAATCGCGACACAGGTGCAAGCAGTTCCAGAATCGAGGAGATATTTTATTGCCTGTTGAAAAAGGCTGAGACACAGGATAAGACTCTAAGGGGAATGAAATTAGAGATTTCAAGTATTAATCAAAAAATAGAGTCTCACTCTGTGGCTATCAAATAGCTCGAATAACAGTTTGGTCAATGTCAACTCAACTCAGTCAGCGTTAAAGAGGTACACTGCCTAGCAACATAATGCAAAATCCTAAAAATAAAGGGCAGTGTATAATGGTTACTAATCGGGGTGGCAAGAGCACCATTGATCCTCCCATGCTGGTTGAGGAAGAAGATGATTGTGGCAAAGGATGCAGATGAAGGAGAAGATCGTGACAAGGATACGGTGTGTGAAGCTGTTGATGCACCACAGAGATTGAAACCCATTCCCAGGCCTCCTCCTCCCTTCCCTTAGAAAATCAAAAAAAGGGAGGACAAAGTCAAATTCAAGCACTTTCCCTCCATGCTGAAGTAGCTCTCCATTAACATCCCTCTCATTGAGGCATTGGAGAAAATGTCAGGGCATGCTAAGTACATGAAGGACTTGGTCACTAAAAAGTGCACTGTGAGTCAGGAGCTCTCCCAAGAGCTTCAACATTGCAGTGCTATTGCTACAAGGTCCTTGGATCAAAAGCGAGAAGATCCAGGTGCTTTCACCATACCCTGCACCATCGGAGATGTGGAGTTTGCAAGGGTACTATGTGATCTATGTGCCAACATTAATCTGATGCCCTTTGTGGTCTATAAGAAACTTAGATTAAGAGCCCCTAGCCCAACTAGTATGCGGTTGTTAATGGCGAATCACATCGTGAAGAAGCCTGTTGGGATACTACACGATGTGTTGTTAAAAGTTTAAAAGTTCATATTCCCTACAAAATTTTTGATCCATGATTGTGAAGTCGATTTTGAAGTTATATTGGGAAGGCCCTTTTCACCCACAGGATGCACTTTGGTGGATATGGAGAAGGGCTAAATCAAGTTTAGATTTGAAAATATGAGGTCATGTTCAATGTTTGTCAGCAAGCAAGGAAGGACACCAATGTGAGAGTGGTTTTTGTTATCGAGGCTATTGATGATGTTAAACCAGAGATACCACTTGAAGTAAGAATGGGTGTTGACACATTGGAGGCAGTTGAGGAGAGGGGGCCTACTACTGTTGTTCCTACACTACAGGCCACGATTTCACAGGCTACTACCCTGAGCATGATCTATATGTCTGCCGCATCTATACAGGCCTTGGCACAGAGGTTATTATATGCTAAGTCACTGTTGACTTAGCTTGTTCATTAGATTAGACCATGGGTTTGCCAGGCTATTGCAAACTCGAAGGGTCAGATATAAGCAATCGTGGTCGCTACTATTCAAGACCGAATATCTATCATGGATGGTCGCATTGACGCTTTCGAGAAGAGGGTACATTGAATATTGGGTAAGACTCGACTTTAGATTTGTCAGCTTTGTAGATGGAGATCTAGCAGCTTCGAGCTGACATGACAGCAGAGCTCGCGACATCGGTTGCACTACTAGTGACTATACCTCCTATACCAGTGGTTAATTTGTTTTCTCCTAATGAGCCCACCTATCTTTCCCACGGGAAAAGACTATGCACAGAGGATGATAAGCCAGATAAGAGACATGTATGTGTCAGGTTCACAGAGGAGGAGGAGCTCAAGTTTGTCTTGAGAAGATCAAGACATGACGAGGAGATGAGACAAGCTCAAGAGATAGAGTAGGTGAGGGGTGCTAGCCCCTCCAAACAGAGTATTACTGTTGAGTAGACCACCCTACAGGAGGAGGGTGGCCAGACTTAGCCATGCATTGGTGCTTAGGCACCCAGGTATGCTTTTTGACCCCTTATACTTTATTTTTCTTTAATTTTGTGCATTAGGGACAATGCACATGGTTTTTAATGGGGTGTGGGTAGGTATGGTCTTCAGTGAAGTCTAAGTAGCTTGGGTCCATAATTACTCCTTGATCCCGGGGTTTTCTTGCCTATGTTATTTTTTCCCGTGGATATTTACTTTCTGTCGAACCGACATATTTAGGGTGTTTAGATAATATTTGTAGCCTATAGTAGTACCAATACTTGTGGCATATAACATGTTGTTATGTTTTATTTGAAAAATGATACCCACCAAAAATTTGGATTAGTAGCTACTAGCAACCATGCATGTTTAGTGTGTGATAATGTTTGTTATGACAAGTAAGGATAAATTGAGATAAAAAGCATGATCAAAGAGTCTTTTGTTGACAATATATGCAGTGCGATGTGAGTGTGAGCTTAAGTTGTTAGAATTCATGTGTTTTGTGCTAATTCAGAACTTACCATGTGACTCTAAGTTAGATGTTAGATTAATTGGAGTAAGAAAAGGATCTTAGGCCATTGCTTTTAGTAGTCTACTTAGCCTAAAAATGACCAACCAAATAGATGATATAATCCCTTGTTCCTAATGTTTGAGCCTAACATGTACCTATTCTTTGAAAATACTTAATTAACCTGACCTTGTTAGTGGTAAAATCCTAAAATTAGCTCAAGTCCTTCCTTGAACATTGTGTATCTTTACTGAGGCAAAAAGCCTATGTTGAGGATGGCTACCAAAAGTGGCTCTGGTTCTGAAGACAGATATTGTGCACCTCAACACTAGCTACAAGCCTAAGTTGAGGGTGGCTAGTGTAAGGGTGAAACACAAAAACACTGGGGTGAGTTACTGATATAGAGAAAAAAGGGGAAAACTATGTACTGGGTGCAAGAAAAATAAGTGATGCCTTATTTTTAAACTACAAAGCAAATTGAAGTGTAAAAATACGGCAAAAAGCTAAAAAAATGAAAAGAAAACACCCAGAAAAACTTGAAATAGGAAAAAAAAGGAGAATAAGGTGAAAATAACAGAGTTGATAGGGCGAAAATGTAGAAAAACATAGTGTCAAGGAGGGCCTTTAGTCGCTATTTTTTCATAATATCATACCAAAGTTCTAAAGTGATCCTAGTCTAGTTATTTGAAGGTCTGAGTCATGAGTATAGGGGCAAGCCTATGGTATTATACATAATGTATGAATATCTTTTGTGAGAGTGAGTGTTTTTGCATAGTCCCAATATTAAACATGAAAACATCATTGAGTGTCAAATATGAGACTTTTTTCTGTAAGGGCACTAGAATTGCATTGTTAGCACTAGACTTGTTAGTGATTGTGTTGTTAATAATACCTTACTTGTCATAGTTGTGTTGTCACATGTACCAGGTTGTATTGGTTTGCTAGATAGCTATCTGATCCTGCTTTGAAAAGTGGTGTGGGTGTCTAAGTGTGAGATTTATATGATGTATGCCATTAGGCTGAGGTTTGTGTTTCACTGTATTATCTATATAAATTAACTTCGTAGATTGAGTACAAGAAACATTTTTAAGTTGAGGGTGTTGATGTGCTACCAAAATACAAACACTTTTGATGCTTAAAACTTGGAATTTTGTGTGTTCTCAATGCGATGTCAGTAGGTTTTATGTGTTATCTTTGTAGGATTACAGGCTAGCCATCATGTTGGGGAAAAGTGCAGAAGTTGCTAAGTTTTTGCTGTTATACGTGACCCTTTACGAGCCGTAGATCATTCTTTGGGCCGTAGATAGGTTTTGTGAAGATTTCAAATGAGGGGCTATTTTTTGAAGTCTATTCTACGAACACGCAGATGAGTTATAAAGAGTTTTACGAGTCATAGAAGAGGATTCAAGTGCTAAGTGTCACGCCCCGGGAGGGTACCCTAGACGTGACTCGCACTGGGAGACTATTGCTAGCCCCCAAGCGGACCACCTAGTCTTGTTTCCTTCGTTCAATCAATTCATTAGCGGAAGAAGATAATATAAGAATAATAATGCTAATCTATCTATGGGCTCAAGCTATCAACTCAATCTATCATAAGTGGAATGAAATATCAAACAGAAGTCTTAATGTAAAGAAAGAAGAGGGAAAGATCCCCCGACATCAACATCAACATCTACGTCTATGAAGCCTCTATATTACTATCTGAGATGGTAACATGACAGGCAATGGCTACCAAAAATCAAGTGAAAGACTATCAAGCAAAAGAAAGTAAACATCCTCCGAATGTATGGGAGGATTCACCATTATCTGGAATCTAGAAAGCACTAAACCTCAATGATTGGGTTGCTGAAGTGCTCGGTCTATAGAATCAACATCATAAAACGATGCAGTGCCAAAGGGGCATTGGTGCGTGGAATATACTGTATGTAAAACGGGCCAAAGTAAAAGGAACAATTCATCAATCTTTCATTAATCTCTTATCCTCACCTCAGAGAAAAGGACAGGACTCTATCACCTCACTATCCATCAAGCATCAAACAATTGCATCACATCGAAGTTCTATCATCATGAAACCTATCTGGGAGTTTCTATAATTAACAACCACTACCTATGAGCCGGTAGCAATATAACAAAGAGATGTCATTTCCATATCCGTCTAGTATCTTGTCGGGGTAAAGGATGAGTCTGTCAGTAGATCCAAAATTCTATCAAGTCCTCTTTTGGGACAAAGGAAACATCCGCTTTCACGGTCCAATCCTCTCTTATGCTGGCCACATAGTTAATGAGTATGAGTGGGACTCACTCTTACCCATTTCGGTGCTAATACTCCTCCTAGGACTCAATATGCTCATAAGTCTATCAATCCATCAAGAACATCCATCACTCAACCCCTACAGGCAAAGAACACTCACCTCATCTCATCATCTATCAACTCAAAGGGAAAGGCTATCGTTTCAAGTTAATATAAATATTCAGTCAACCCTATCAATGCTATTTCCAGCTATTACAGTCATCAATACACTCACCTCAGGACTCAGACCCAGTCAAACATGACATTCGGATAATCAAGGCTTTAGACATCCCCCTAAGTTCATTATTTCGAGTCTTTACAGAGAGAAGTTAATGAGATCAAATCATCATCACATAATAATGCAAGTATACAGTAAACTTTAAACATGATGATCATCAATTTAAGATATGAAATATAATTTAAAGATAAAGATACAAGAATTAATTTCAAGATTTTTTCAAGAAATCACTACTCAAGACTCTAAAGTATCAATTTACATTCTTACTATACATTGGGACACATGGAAGAACAGTTCCATGCTTTTGGGTAGCCTTTACATGCCTAAAACGTTAATATTACCATCGAAGTTTGAGGAATACTCGCTTTCTTGGAGAAAATCCACAATCTTGGTAGTTTTCTTAAAGTGAAAGAACTTGAAAGGACAATGGTTAAAAGAGTTATCTTTGATTCTTGAATACTTGACTTAGACTCTTTAGAGTTCTTGATCAAGAACCATAATTCTTGAATAAGAAGAGTCAAGAAATCCTTTCTTGGGATTCTTGAATCCGTTTTTTTGAAACCCTAGGTTATGATTTAAAATCTTATTAGAGATTCATGAATAGATGAAGAAGTTTGGGTTAGATAGATTGAAACTTATGAAGAATAACTTACCTTGATGATGAATCTTGAAAGACAATCCTAACTTCATGACTTTCTTGATGATTCTTGAGCATTTAGGTTTAGGAGTGAAGGGAGAGGGTTTTGGTTATGAAACCTGACGTTTTATACATTTTGGGGAGCATAAATAGACCCCCAAAGGTGTTAAGATAAAATTACCCTCAGAATAAAAGAAAAAGAACATCATTACTTATCCAATAAGGGTTCACATTTGGTCTGCGACGCAGAGCTGTCGCAGACCTTCAGACATCTCTGCACCCCTTCACTAATATGGTCATAACTTTCTACTCCGAATATTGATTAAGGTGAAATCTGATTCCTTGGAAAGCTAATTCAAATATCTTCATTTTATATATCATGGGTCACCTAAATAGTTATACTTTAGGAGATATGGTCATTTGAAATTGACCCTTCTATCAACTCATACGAAAACTTAGTTGCTAGAAATTCTTTGGACTTGGCTTGATGTAAAAGATCCTTTATGACTCTAAATCACACCTATTATACTTTAAATACTTAGGAATTCATTCTAGCACGTATATACAACTTACAAGTCATTAGTTCACCTAACTTTTATAGAATCTTACATTAGAACTACGACCTCATATCATCTCCAATTCTATTCTCATACTAAGAAATTGACTTTAACGTATATGCTCAATTAAGAATCCTCAATTAAAATCCTATATCATATGAAGGATGACTTAGTCTTAGCTTAAAAAAATGGGGTGTTACATTTTCTCCCCCTTGGGATCATTCATCCTCGGATGATGAGTAAAGGTGGATATTAAGGTACGAATAGACTCAGAATTCATCTTTACACTCCCATCGGTCAATCAAACTTTCGAATCCTCATCACTATCAACAATCCCTATTTAGAATAAAGAATAGACAACCCACTCAAGAAAAGAATGTTAATTTAGTTAAGGACATTACCGTCAACATTCTCATCGTCAGACACAAATAACAATCCAGACTCCTTTCAATACTCAATCAACCAATCTGGATAGTCACAAGTCACTCAGAACAGACAAATCGGTTCTAATCAAGAGTAGAGATACTCTTTAAGACATTTTTACCATCAAGCATGAATGGAATGTCACAACTCAGTCAATCTGAATTATTTGAACACCTTGACAATCAGCATTTCGAACTCAGGATGGAAGCCATCAACTCTAATGGGGAATGGGACAATCGATACATAAGACTTTGTATACAACTCTTCAAGCTTAGCACCTCATCTCAATTGTACTCCCTTTCATGGCACTCTACTCCCCCAACTTAATATTATAGCTCTAACTCAAATTCCCATCTAACCACCTCCTCCTCTTCCATTCAAGCCTACTTCTAAGCCTCAAGGTGTTATTCCCAAAATAATCATACTTATACAGAGAAAATCCTCAATACTCAACTCTAAACTTCCACAGGGGCTTTCATTAAAAGATCACTAGTCCTCTTCATTACCTCACTAGTCTTCCTCAAACCCTTATTATGAAGTCTTCACTAGTCTATCATCAATATTCACATAAGAATAACCCCGCTTTCAAGCCTATCACTCTAATCACTTCAACTATATTTTAGAATTTTCAAGCCTACTTAGCACTTCTACCTCCAACATTCAATGAGTTCCACTCACAATCATTCCAACATGCTCTTACTTATCTACTGTTCATCATAAGGTTGTACCTCCCTCCTCCTTCCTATCTTTATGCCTACATGACACAAGTGTAACACCAATAATATAATAAGGATACACTCACTCCTCCTCATCTACCCTCATTCTCAATCTACTACTCAAAACATCACAATTTGAACTTGGAGGAACTCTTTACTTCCCCCTTTGTAAAACCTCAAACTACTATCTCTCCAGGAAAAATAAGCAAGATCATACTTCTGAAACTTGATAGCTTACATCCTACCATCAACAATAGCATAACAAGCCGAAGGTCAATGCATGCGTAAGATGACATCAGAATCACGAACTCTCGCTCTCTGTCATCAACCTCTACTCCTCTACTATCATCAACACTTCTATCAAGGCTGGAAACTGGATTACTCAAAAAGCTTGGAACGAAACATCATTAGCACGATTCAATAGAGAAATCTTATATGAGAACATTCATAGATTACAATCTCTCTCATGTATCAAGTATCATTCTATGTTAACAGAACTATATGCAGTGTAAAACTCAGGTCACATCTCATTCAACATAGGACTAGAAACTCTTGGATACATGGGGGTAAGATCAAGATTAATGAATGAAATCATCGCTTCTCATCCTCAAAACTCAGCATGATTTGGAAACAATATGATGGCCATAGGACTAGGCCATAGGTATGACAGTCATACACTCGAAGGGAATGTAATATTACCTAAATTGGAGTATAAGGACTATATAAGACAGAAAAGATTTGATATCTCATCTTGATCAGCCTGTCGCAATCCAAAAACTCAATATCTACTTCGATTTCTCACATCATCATCTCCCCCTTAGCTCTCAAGGTCCTCCCTCTAAATTTGTGAATCAATTTCCTCTACTAGGCTATAAGCACATACCTCCACACGGTCAAGGAATCACTATCCACAAGAATATACATCTTAAACCTTCTATTATTCTATAGTCACATACATATAACTAGCCACTCAGACTCCTTTCAACGATATAACTCTTAGCTTCCTCATGTCTCTATGGAACTCTTAGCTTCCTCATGTCAAGGAATCACCATCCACAAGAATATGCATCTTAAACCTTCTGTTACTCTATAGTCACATAAATATAACTAGCCACTCAGACTTTTTTCAATGATATAACTCTTAGCTTCCTCATGTCTCCATGAAACTCTCTCTCTCTCTCTCTTTCTATTTGCTGCTCTTAGTGGGTACATAATCACTTTCCATAATTATTATAATCTAACATTTTTTTTTTGCCTGCTAATGCTCAACCTCTGTGATCTCATAAACTTATTTGTATAATACTTAGACTATTATGGCGAACTCATTGTCATCTACTCATACACCCCAATCGCTTAGCTTCTTGTGACGACAAAGATTACTTACATCAACCTAACTCAAATACACTATCCAGATTCTCATAACAGTCATAACTTAGAGCCTCACCCATCTATACACAATCATGGTTACATATCTTAAACCTCTTAAGCCTCCTCTTTTCTAGTGCTTCTCCCTTAATTTACTATCTCCATCTAAGGCGTACTTCTACTCTACTCCTAGCACCATGCTCCTTGCTAGTCAACATCTTAATCATTGAACACGCATTACAGCAAGACTCTTAGGTTCGATCTCTAACAAGGACTATCACTATCATCAACCTATCTCCTCTTTAACACTACTCAAAATTCAAGCTTAGGGTCGAGCACTAATATGTGCATCTATCACACACCTCTCTAATGCTGACTAGCAATTACTAGGTAAAAATTTAGGGAACATAATCCTACTAAAATCTCATAGCGAGTAATCAATCAATAAATCCCCGCTTCACAACTCATGTACCACTTACACATTCACTATACCTCCTTATCTGGCTAAGCTTATAACTCTATAAATCTCATGAAGTCTCACATACAATCATAAGCCTAATTTAGATTTATCACATTAAAAGCACTCTTTTCCCTTATTCAAGAGCTACACTTCACCCTCAATAGTATGAATACTACAACACATCAGCACATACTTCCTTCTAGTTTGGGGCATGCTCTAACACACTCTGACACTAACTCTCTCTCTCTCTCTCTCTGTCTCTATACCTCATCTCATTATGGTAATCATAGGGTACTTTCAACTTTTTCATCAAGCTTATGGCCATCGACTCATCCCTTCACTAGTTACCTAATAGATACATATCACTAACTATAAGTCTCAATCAGTCATCACTTTTGCTATCCCGTCTCTTTCTTTCCATCATCATCCTTCTAACTCTAGGATGATTCAATTTTACTCAGGGTTTATAAGGCCTCACATCTCACTCCTAGCTGGTAATATTAAACTCTTTGGAGACATAACTTTCTCTCTCATGGATGACATTGAAGGCAAGTTTTGGAGAAAAAGAGGGTCCGTGTACATCTAAAGCTAACTCAAATGCATGATTCATATAAGTCATGGTACACTCCTTCTAGTCAATCAACTTAGCACACTGGTTGGCTTCTCTCAAGCTTGGTGCAATCTCTCTGCCATTGTGATTACTATATCGCAGGAGATCTCATCGATAAGAATTTGAACATTACTATCTCTATCACCTTGTAGACGAGGAAGTGTCGAATGGTTTAGAGCAACACATAAATAATCATAGACTTCTTAGGAAATAGCTCTATCGCATGATTTAGAATCTGAAAGAAGGGAAACAATTCCAAAATGTCCTATAGCTTCCAAATTATGGATATGGAGCTCTTCACACCAATAATAAGGACTCTACTAGACACGGCTTCATAGACTCCCTAGGACTCTTGAACTCGTGCTCTGATACCAAGTTTGTCATGCACCGGGAGGGTACCTAGACATGACTGGCACTCGGAGACCATTGCTATCCCCCAAGCGGACTACCTAATATCGTTACCTTCGTTCAATCAATTCATTAGTGTAAGAAGATAATATAAAAATAATACTACTAATCTATCTGTGGGCTCAAGCTATCAACTCAATCTATCATAAGTGGAACGAAATATTAAATAAAAGTGTTAATGTAAAGAAAGAAGAGGGAAAGAACCTTCGACATCAACATCAACATCTACATCTATGGATCCTCTATACTACTATCTGAGATGATACCATGACAGGCCATGGCTACCAAAAATCAAGTAAAACACTATCAAGCAAAAGAAATTAACATCCTCTGAATGTATTGGAGGACTCACCACTATCTGGAATCCAGAAAGCACTGAACCTCAATGATTGGGTTGTAGAAGTCCTCAGTCTATTGAATCTGCATCATAAAATGATGCGGCGCCAAAGGGGCATTAGTATGTGAAATGTACTATACATAAAACAGGCTAAAGTAAAAAGAAAAATTCAACAATCACTCATCCTCACCTCAAAGTAAAGGACAGGACTCTATCACCTCATTATCCATCAAACGTCAAATAATCACATCACATCGGAGTTCTATCATCATGAAACTTATCTGAGAGTTTCTACAACCGATAACCACTACCAATGAGCCTGTATTGATACAACAAAGAGATATCGTTGCCACATCCATCCAGTACCTTGCCGAGGTAGAGGATGAGTCTGTTAGTGGATTCGAAATTCTGTCAAGTCCTCTTTTGGGACAAAGGAAACATCCGCTTTCACGGTCCAATCCTCTCTTACGTTAGCCGCATAGTTAATGAGTATGAGTGGGACTCACTCTTACCAATTTCGGTGCTAATACTCTCCCAAGACTCAATATGCTCATAAGTTTGTCAATCCATCAAGAACTTCCATCACCCAACCCCTACAGGCAAGAACACTCACCTCATCTCATCATCTGTCAACTCAAAGGGATAGACTATCATTTCAAGTCAAGAATAAATATTTATTCAACCCTATCAATGTTATTTCCAGCTATTACAGTCATCAATACACTCAACTCAGGACTCAGACCAAGTCAAACATCACATTCGGACAATCAAGGCTCTAGACATCCCCCTAAGTTCATTATTTTGAGACTTTATAGATGTCACACCCCATGCCCCGTTAGGGTGGACTGGCACCCGTTGCCGATAAGGCCCGGGAGAACCAACTCGTACTATATGTTTACTTATGCTTGTCACATGGGATTCGTACCTCTAGCATGCTTTAAAATAGATAAACAGTGATAACAAGTCGATC
>JAPFFP010042298.1:0-14257 GCA_026153255.1 Solanum medicagineum | reverse complement strand
ATATATATATATATATATATATATATATATATATGCAAATGCATGACATACCCAACCAAATGCTAGCAATGGTGGTCTTTTCCGATAGCGAACCGGCATCATATTTGCCAACCTGTGGCCATTTCTACCATATATATATAATCATTTGGGCAAATAGGCCCTCTACCTCCGAGTATAGCTCGAAGTCCATGCATAACGTGTCATGTATGATATGAATATTGAATGCACATAGTAGGCCATAGCATAACATTAGCCAATCTTGGCTCACTAGTGCACTTATTCTCATAGCATCATAATCATTGTCATTTAGCAAATCTTGGCTCATGGATACACTTATTCTCACAACATTATAATTATTGTCGTAGCACATACACATGACTCGTGGGATCTTACATGTCTTTTGAATAAGTTTGACAACTTAACTCAACATTTAGAATGAGGTCATAACTCTTAAAATGTTCATAAAGTGTCCTTACATAATGCTTATACTTGATCCCATGTCAATTAGTAAAAGAAAGTATTTAAACAGAATCAAGTGTCTTAGTAATTTAAATAGGAGCATTACGCTAGATATTATTCAAAATCAACATGTTACTTGTTAAAAGCTTCAATTTTATTTTTAGTTTGGAAAAAAGACTAATTATGACTACTACATTGCCTTCGTAATCTATTTTTTTATTTTAATGGAACTACACCAAGAGGAGAAACACCTCAAACATATGGATAGGTAGTTAGGAAAACCGACCAAATGATATATAGATATTAAATGTCCAGTTTAAGGAAACGAATGGAATGTTAACTTAATGCCATCATGAAAATAACTCAACTACAATCCCAATGCCTTTCATAGAAGGTCTTTCTAGCAATGGAATAGTAATATATCACATTTGACATTTTGGCAAACTTTTCGGATTTCATACTAAAAGGAGGGACGGAGCTTAGCCTTAACATACCTTTCCAATGATCTCTCAATTGCCCAAAGTTCCTTCATGAAAGTTGTTCCTTACTTCCTAAGCCTTACAATGACTATATGTACGCAACTTATAACTACCTATAAACAGTCCATAATTGGGCATTATTCGGAAGATACGTCATATACCATTTACACGAGGAAACTTCCATAAAACTTTGAAAAAATGACTTTAAAGAGCCCCAAGATTATTATCTGAACACTCTAGCTGCAAATCAAGAATAAGAAGCAAGAACACTACATTTTTACAGTCCAAAAATAGCCCCAAACTCAGCTAATTAGAGGAAAAATAATAGCAAAAAGTAAGGCACGCACTTCTAGGCACACGGGCGAATTTTAACGATTAAAACACAGAACTTACCTAAATCACTTAAGGAACTTGTGAGAGAATTTTCTTCAGTTTGTCTAATATTTTGGGATGAGAATGAACATTTTTAGCTTTAAAAAGGAAAAATTAGCCGACATAAGATTGGGCTTGACCCGACCCGGCCCATGACCTAGTTTCCTACTCGAGTAGTCATGGTAAATCTGTCATAACTTTTTATTCTGAAATGATTTGCTATGTGGGTTTGTGCATTGCAAACTGGACTCTTAGATCTTCAATTTAATAGTTCATGGACCTTGTAACTCCTTATATATTGGGAGATATGGCCTGATACATTTTACACTATTTTAAGAAGGATTTCTTAAAGAAGCTTACGGTAACTTTGATCAATCTTTATCTTGAAACTTTCTTGATTTAAAAACTTAACATATGACCTTTGTGCTACTAAAATACCCTTTAAAAATCCATTATTAGCAAATTACACACTCTTAGTCCCATCCGAAAAGTGAAACTTAAGTTAAACCTTCCGAAAAGGGTGAGGTGCCACTCGGGCCACTTTTTTAATCTCGATTACGTATCTAGGGGATTCCTCTACCTTGAAACTTTAAGTTCTTGATATTACAATTTATTGGCAGCCTTATTATCCTTAGGTGCTATCCAAAATCACATATTCCTTATATAACATGCCACACTATTTGTATTTATAGAAGACAAGAAACACGGGGTCTCACAAAAATATATTTTTCTCTGTCTGGTGTATGTGTTGCGACAAGCATGTGCTTGATAGACTTGATGCTCTTTAATCAGCCCTAGATATGCAACTTTTGAGAAGAAAATCGAATATTTTTATAAGTTATATGTGGTGTGATGCTGGATACCTTTTATTTATGATTGTGATGTGGTTACTAGGGGCATACATGGATGTCGTAATATGTTAGGGCCATATCCATGCTGCCATAATATGTTAGGAGCTCTGTACACACTTTTGTAGTATACTTTTAGAGCACTATACATGTTGCCATAGACTTGTCGGGGTGATGGATTGATCTCCTTCGCTGTCGTTTATGACAATTTTTGAGTGTGGATTAAACTGAGACATGTAGTGACCCTTTCAATCATTTGTTTGAACTTATTAAGCTTATTATGAAGTATATTCTTGTGTATGTTATTTATGTATATCTATTCTGCAGATGTACTTTATAACTCTTATTCCAGGGATATAAAAGTAGCGAGTTGAGGATCTTACTAGGTTATATTTATATATACCTCACTCCTTAGTTGCATGTTAACGCAGATACTATTGTAGAGGGTGAGACTTTTGGCTTACGAGTTCTTTTCCTTGGACCTCGTTGTTGAGGTGAGCCTTCACATTGTTTGTGGAGGCTACTACTTAGCTCTATCTATTATAATTTATGTTTTTCTTCTTTTTAGGGTTTGTACGCCCAACAGTTGATCTCATATCACCCTATTAGATGCTCCATGTTCTTATTATGAGATTTGGGCTAGAAATATTTTGTTAAGTAATTGTTCTTTCCATAAAGTTTCTATGTGATGTTGGTTTAATAATTATTCCATTTTAATAAGTATTGATGTGTTTTGGAGTTGCATGTATTATATTATTCGTGCTTGGATAGTTAGCTGTGTATGGATATTTAGTTCTCCTGACAAATAGTGTGCGCAGGTGCCACTCACATCTAGGGGGATATTTTGGGATGTGACAAAGTTGGTATTAAAGCCTAGGCTTTAAGTCCTGGGTCATGGAACAGTGTTTGGTAGAATCTTGTTCATGGTTATGTAGGCGCCCATACTTATGACCTTGAGGCTACTAAACATTTAGGATGTATTCTTTTTTTCATTCCTTATTTGTGCGTTGAGTTGAATCAAGTTTAACTTTGAAATATTTTTGCAGATGGCTAAGAAACGTGGCTCTTCCTTTGCTGTTCAATCTAATACAGTTATTTGACATGGTGGGGGATATGGTATTACCTCCAGTGGTAGTCAAGGTAAGCCTCATCGTACTAGGGCTGGGACTAGGACATCTGCTACACCTCAATCAGGAGTTATGAATGAAGGACAGACCCGAGTTGTTTCCCCAAAGCAAATGCAGGAACAAGTTGCTCAGGATGCCGCATAGACAATGCCATCTGCTACACCTACTGTTGTTTTACCTACAAATGTTGTGATGAGGTTGTTGAATGAGTTAGAGGCATTAGTTCCTAATCAGGGTGGAGCCCCAACTCCTTAGACTACTACACCAAAGCAGGAACAAGTTCAGTTGAATATTGGTGCGACTCAGACACCACATTTGGACCCTCAACAAGTTGGTCATCCAGTTACAAATTTAGAGCAACTAAGAATTTCACAGACCTTAAGCCACCAGAGTTTGATGCGGCACTAGGTTTTTTGAGCCTCAGAAGTTCATTGATCGTTGTGAAAAGATACTTACTACATTGGGTTGAAGAAGACTCATGGTGTGAAATTTACCACTTTGATGTTCTCAGGATCTCCAAAGGCATAGTGGACTTCTATTCAGAGAGCTAAAGAAGTAGGGTCACCACCTATCACCTGGTCAAATTTTCAGCAATGTTTAAGGATAGGTTTATTCCATTGAGCAAACAAGATGATATGAGATGTCAATTCCATGATCTACATCAGGGCAATATGACAGTTACAGAGTATGAGGCCAAGTTCACTGAATTGTCTAGATATGTCCCATTTTTATTCTAGATCCAAGGGAGAAAGTGAGAAGATTTATGGATGAACTAGAGCACCGTTACTGTGTTCCTATGATATGATATGTGTGAAAAGGTAAATATTCAGATGTGGTTGACACTGCTCTTTGTTGTGAGTCCTATTGGGAGATGGAGAAAACCAAGCGAGAAAGAAAGAAGGCATATAAATATAGGTGGATTTAGTGGTGCTCCATCTGGAGGCAAGAATGGATTTCATCGTGGGCAGTCTAGGCCAACTCAGTAAGAGTCAGTGGTGCAATCTTCTAAGAGTGGTTATCAAGCTAAAAGGGGCCAACAACATATGCAGAAGAAAGGTGATAATTCTTTCCGGTCCAAACAACTTCTTAGGTGTTCTAATTGTGATAGGAATCACAGTGGTTACTGCTTTGGTATTGGTGGTCCTTGTTTTACTTGTGGTGAAAGAGATCATATTGCTAAATTTTGTCCTAAGGTAGAATCTAGTACTAGTCAAGCTACTACAAAGGTGCAAAGAAACGTGGCAGATACTCAGGCTTAGATTCAGCTAGCTAGGGCCGCTCTAGGGGGTGCTCGTGGATAGGGTTGACAGGGTGCATAGGTTTCACAGGGAGTAGGTGGAACACAGAGATTATTTCTTATGGCCAGACAGGATGTCGAGGGATCTAATGTTGTAGTCACAGGTATTATTACTGTCAATTCTCATGAGGCATATGCTCTTATTGATCCTGGTTCTACGTATTCATATGTATTCCCATCTTTTACTATATCTTTAGAACGATGAGTTGAGACTCTTAATGTTCAATATGTGGTTATGACTCCAGTTGGGGAGACTTTATTAGTGGACAGAGTGTATAGAGATTATGTTATATCTATGAGGGCAAGGACACAATAGTTGCTTTATTAGAGTTGTCGTTATCTGACTTTGATGTAATTATGGGCATGGATTGGTTAGCATCATGTTATGCTTTGGTTGATTATTATACTAAGCTGGTACAGTTTAATTTCCTTGGAGAACCATCTTTAGTATGGAAAGGTATGACTCCTCTGACACAGGGAAAGATAATATCTTATGTAGAGGCACGTCGAATGATTTATCATGGGTGCTTTGGTTTTATTGCTACTTTCCATGATACTCGAGGGGAGAATGTTACTATCGATAGTGTTCTAGTTGTGCGAGAATTTGTTGATGTGTTTCCAGAAGACTTACCTGGGCTACCTCCGATAAGAGAAATTGAGTTCAACATTAATTTAGTGCCAGACACTCAACCTATCTTTATTCCTCCATATCGTATGGCTCCAACTGATTTGAGATAATTGAAGAAAAATGGGTTTGCCAGGCCTAGCATATCACCTTGGGGTGCCCAGTGTTATTTGTGAAAAAGAAAGATGGCACAATGAGAATGTGCACTGACTATAGGTAGTTGAATAAGGCAACAATCAAGAGTAAATATTTGTGACCTCATACTGATGATTTGTTCGATCAGTTGCAGGGTGCTACTCACTTTTCCAAAATTGATTTAAGATAATGTTATCATCAGTTGAGAATAAAGATCAAAGATATCTCAAAGACAACCTTTCGAACCAGGTATGGGCACATTGAATTTTTGGTGATATCTTTTGGATTGACTAATGCACCTGCAGCATTTATGGACCTCATAAATAGGGTATTCAAGCCATACATAGACTAGTTTGTGATTGTATTCATTAATGATATTTTGGTCTACTCTCAAGATGAGGCTAAGCATGAACATCATTTGAGAGTTGTTCTGCAGACACTTAGAGAATGAAAGATTTATGTTAAGTTCTCAAAATGCAAGTTCTGGTTGAGAACAGTTTCCTTTTTAGGACACGTGGTGTCACAAGATGGGATTCAAGTTGATCCAGGAAAGGTAGAAGCTCGGGATTGGCGACGACCTAATACTCCTATGGAGATACGTAGTTTCCTGGGGCTAGCTGGATATTACAAACGATTTGTGGATGGTTTCTCAAAGATAGCACTCCATTGACATGTTTAACTCAAAAATGTATGGTTTCTTAGTGGTTAGATGAATGTGAAAATAGTTTCTAGAAATTAAAGAATGCATTGCTTACATACAGCGGAGGGTAGTTTCAGCATTTATTGTGATGCATCTAGAGTCAGATTGGGTAGTGTCTTAATGCAGAATGGTAAAGTGGTGGCATATGCTTCTCGAGAGCTAAAGATTCATGAGAAGAATTATCTAACACATGACTAAGAGTTGGTCCCCATTATATTTGCTCTCAAGATATGGCGTCACTATCTTTATGGTGAGCGTGTGAAGTCTATACTGAGCATAAGAGTTTGCAATACATATTCAAGCAAAGAGATCTGAAGGCAATGATGATTATTGGATCTACTTAAAGATTATGATCTTGCTATCTTACATCATCCTAGAAACACGAATGTGGTGGCAGATGCTTTGAGTAGAAAGTCTATGGGCAGCTTAGCTTAGATTGCTGTTGAAAAGTGACCTATGGCTAGGGATATTCCGCCATTAGCCAATCAGGGAGTTCGAATTGATCATACATTTTCTGGCAGGTTTCTTGTAGGTATGGTGGTGCAATTATCCTTAGTTGGAGAAGCTAAGGCTTGCCAATATGATGATCCCCACCTTGCTAGATTATGAGATCGAGTGCAGAGTGGAGGCGCGAAGTCGTTCTCAATTGATGCCGAGGGTGTTTTGCGTCGACACAGTAGCCTGTGCATTCCCATGGTGGTAAACCGGCTAATACTTGAAGAGGCTCATAGCTCGCGATACTCCATCTATCCAGGTGCTTCGAAGATGTATCAAGGCTTGTGTGGTTTGTACTGGTGGAAAGGTATGAAGGCTAAAATTTTGAAGCATGTGACTAGTTGTTTGAATAGCCAATAGGTCAAATATGAACATCAAAAAGTTGGTGGAGTAATGCAAAAATTGACTATCCCAGAGTGGAAATGGGAAAGGATTACGATGGACTTTGTTATCGGGCTGCCGAATACTTCAAAAAGCACGACTCAGTTTGGATGATTATGGATAAACTCACAAAATCTGCCCATTTCATACTAATTCGAGTTACTTATATCGCAAAGCAATTAGTAGACATTTACCTTCAAGAGATAGATCGGCTTCATGGAGTGCCTATTTCAATAATATCAGATCGAGGTGCACAATTCACTGCTGAGTTTTTGAAGCATTTTCAGAGTTCGTTGGGATCACAAGTTGAGTTGAATACAACTTTTCATCTCTAAACTGACGGACAGTCTGAGCGGGTTATTCAGATCTTGGAGGACATGCTTTGAACTTGCGCGATTGATTTCAGTGGACATTGGGACGATTAGTTACCATTAGCAAAGTTTACTTATAATAATAACTATCGATCGAGTATACAGATGGCACCGTATGAGGCTTTATATGGTCACAAGTGTCGATCATCAATTGGATGGTTTGAACTTAGTGAAGCACAATTACTAGGTCCAGATTTGGTTCAGCGGGCTTTAGAGAAAGCTGCAGTGACAAAGTAGACAAAAATCTTAAGGAGATAAGAAAGTCTGTGACATGGAGTTCATGAAGGGCAAAAAGGTCTTTTCGAAAGTATCTCCTATGAAGGAAGTTATGAGATTTGGTTAGAAAGGTAAGTTGAGCCCTAGATATATTCGTCCTTATGAAATTGTAGATCGGATTGGATTGGTGTCATACCGACTTGCTCTACCTATGAGATTTTCTACTGTACATTCTGTATTTCACGTGTCCATCCTTCGACAGTATGTTCGTGATGATAGCCATAAGATTAATCTAGAAGATATGGAGCCTGATGAGAATTTAGCATATGAGGAAGGTCTGATATCTATTATGGATAGGTGAGTGCAACAATTGAGGTCGAAGAAGACAGTTTTAGTGAAAGATTATGGCGCAATCATCCAACCGAAGAGGCTACTCGGGAATTTGAGGCGGATATGCGAGATAGATATCCTCACTTATTTGACACTTCAGCTATGTGTTTTATACTCGTTCGAGGAGTAACATTTTTTTAAGTTGGGAAGAATGTAATAATCCTATTTTTTTAATGAAGGGTTAATTGGTCATTTTAACCATTAATAATTTTAATTAAAAATAAGTTAAAAAAATAGAAAAGCAGCCAGCCCTTGTTTTTTTTTCCACTGAACACGCAGTAGAGAAAAAAAAGCAACGCAACTTCTCTTGTTCTTTTCTTTGGGAAGAAACACGTTGCATCAACATGATTCGGGTTAATTCATATATAGAATCAATTTGATCTTTGTACCATTGTTTTGGAAGATAAAATACTAGTATTTTCTTGTTGTTGTGAACTTTTGTTAGTTGAAAACATAAGAATTTTCACCAATTAGGTTTTAACAATGAGATTAAGAATACCTTTTCTTTTAATTTATAGTCTAAGGTATTGGGTATTAGGGTTTAACCCTAACTTAAAAGCTATGGATGTTGAGACTTGAGTATGGCCAACATATTTGATATCGATAATCAATAATTTTTATATATTGAGGCAAGTAGGGGTTGTTATGATGGGTGTTGTACGTGTGCAAGGTTGTGGAACTTGTCATTAATAAGATAAGTGAGACTTTAAGCTTTAATGCTTGCTTTTCAAATAAACTTTGAAAAAAATATATTTTTCTCTATTTGGTATATGCGTTAGGACAAACATGTGCTTGACAGAGTTGATGTTCTTTAATCAGCCCTAGATATGCTATTTTTGAGAAGAAAATCGAATACTTTTATAAATTATGTGATGTGATACTGGATACCTTTCTTTATGATTGTGATGTGGTTACTAGGGGCATATCCATGCTGCCGTAATATGTTAAGAGCTTTGTACAAAGCTGTCATAGTAGACTTTTAGAGCATCATACATGCTTTCATGGACTTGTTGTGGTGATGGGTTGACCTTCTTCGCTGTCGTTTATGACAAGTATTGAGTATGAATTGAATTGAGACATGTAGTGACCCTTTTTGAACATTTTTTTTGAACTTATTGAGCTTATTATGAAGTATATTCTTGTGTATATTATTTATGTATATCTGTTGTGCAGATGTATTTTATAACTCTTGTTCCAGGGGTATTAAAGTAGTGAGTCGATGATCTTATTGGGTTATATCTGTATTTAGATCACTCCTTACTTGCATGTCAATGCAGATACTGTTGCAAAGAGTGAGACTTGTGGCTGGTGAGTTCGTTTTCATGGACTACGATGCTGAGGTGAGCCTTCATTGTTTGTGGAGGCTACTACTTTAGCTCTATCTATCATAGTTTATGTTTTTCTTCTTTTTGGGGTTTGTGTGCTCAATAGTTAAACTCATATCACTCCATTAGATGCTCCATGATCTTATTATGGGATTTGGGCTAGAAACATTTTATTAAGTGACTGTTTCTTTCCATAAAGTTTCTATGTGATGTTGGTTTAATAATTAGTCCATTTTAATGGGTATCGATGGATTTTGGAGTTGCACATATTATATTCTTAGTGCCTGGATAGTTTGGGTGTGTATGGATATTTGGTTCTCCCGAAAATGGTGTGAGCGGGTGCCACTCACATCTGGGAGATATTTTGGGATGTGACAATCAACTATAACCAACTAAAAGCAATTAAATTCAAGTATCAATTACATGAATGAAGTACATTAAATCAAGTATCATATGTAGTCAATTAAAAGTAAATTTTCTTATTCAAGTATCATCACTTACAAGTATCATTTCAATTATATCATAACTGCTACTTTTTAACTTAACAAACAAATAGTCTATATTGAATGTTCATCATACAAATGTCACATTACTTATTATCATAATAGTATCCTTTTTGTTTTACTATATCTATTATTATTATATCTACTGTAAAATTAGTTTATACTAAGATTTTTCACTCAACATCATAGGGGTCCAATTATGTTGTAAAACAGTCCCCCAAACACAATCTGAAGTTTGGTGCAATATACAATCCAACACTTGTTGATGATATTAGGCTGTCAATTGGGGATGAAGGGTTAAAACACTTTTGTGAGACTATATTTGGTCTCTACTTGAGATACCACAGTTATTACGAAGATCAGATTGTTAAATGCTTGAGTTGAAGCATAACAATACGGACGAGTTGTTGATCCGCCATGTTAAGGATAACACCCTTCGATTTACCATCAGAGATTTTGCGAGTAGTACCGGGTTAAAATGTACCTGCAATATCGATGAGTTTTAGTATTTGATTCAACCCTAAATAGCTTGATTGCAAAATACTTTTCGAGTGCACGGTCAGGTTTACCCCAGGGCCATCTGGTTCAGTGTTTCTTAATGGGTGGATGGAATAATATAGAAGAGGCAGCTCAGATGGCTATTTTCCTATTTTTTTGCACTCATTTTTTTTCACAAACATCTGAATCACCTATCCCAGCTGAAGATTTTCGAAGGGTTGAAGATGGCAGCTATGTACAATTTTCGTGGGGACAAGTTGTCTTTAACAAATTGATCAACAATTTTAGACAGGTGGTTACATCATCCAAACAACTTTATCAATTATCTGGCATGTCATACGCATTGAACACATGGATCTACGAGTGTATTTCTAAAGTACCAACTGACATAGCTATTAGTGCTGGAAAACACATTCCTGTAATACCAAATTGACATGTAGTTGATATAAGGCCAAAATATGAATATTTCATATCTATAGTATTTAGCCAGTTATTAATTATTTTCTGATACCTATTTTTACTATTTTTTGGTAGTTTACTTGAAATCTGATAATTATTACTTTCTAGGTTGATTGCTCCAATTTATTCTCAACTGATGAAGACCTGGCAATATTGGATTTGCTAGTCATCCCTGATCTACCAGCAAATGAACCCTCTTCGTCTGGTAGTCGAAGTGCATTGTCCCGTCAACAGAGTAATGTGCGAATTCGTGAGCCGACTGGGTTCAAAGATTTCTCATTTGAACCATCAGTCCATTTGCTGAGAAAGTCTAAGCGGCTGAAGTCTACAACATCTTCGCATCCACCAAAGAAACAAAGGTAGTGCATGTTCAGAAAATCATTCCAGCTACACCTTCAAGGCTAAAGAGATCGGTGCACTTTTTTCAAAGTTCAAAAACAACATTATCACAAGCCAAGCCAGCTGATGCTACTCAATCCTCATCAACTCATTCCAAAGGCAGTTCTATTGAAGCATAAAGAAAGTGAAGAAATTCGTCAAGAAATATGTAAGTATCCATGTCTGTTAATTTTCATTAATTTTTGATACCTACATATTACACTATGTTATTGAGTCAAATTGATACTTAATCATGTTTTTACTTTACAAGGTGGATAGAAGATTTGCCCTAGAGTCTTTGATTAACTCAAGATCAGTGGGATTTTGAAAGCTATCAAGATGTTACCCTATAATAATTATGCTGATGTTCACAATCAAGAAAATATCCATGAGCAAACCACTGAGGTATCGATCTTTTACTTGCAAAAATACGTGATACATATACTTTTAACTAACTCTCTTTACATCACAAACATGTCAATTGATAAGGTATCAGTTAATATTAAATAAGTATCATGAACTGAAATCAATAACATATAGTTGAAAATTTAATGAAGTTTCACGGTTACAATAGTCATACATCAATATGGTATCAAATATTAAATATACATGTATCAGTTAAGATATTCAATGCAAAATATTATCAAAATTCTACTACTCATTATTCCCCAATATTTATTTATTTCATTATTTTCTCAATATCTCAATTTTTTTATTTCTTCTGTAGAATGTTGCTCGACCATCTATTCTGGATATGCATAATCAACCAGTCCAAGGGTGTCAGGATTCCTCCTTTGTCAACGATGATGGCATATTTGAGAATCAAAATAAATAAAATACATGAAAGTCGCCACTGACGATATTAATGTTGACGAGCATACAAGTGCTGACCCAGTGGACATTACAATTAAGGTTGCACCTCCTTCAAATGTCAATGAAAACACAATCGATGATATCCCTATTATAACTCTTGTTGGGGTTAGGGAACAAAATATCCCTTGTCGATACATTGAGGTACATTTAAATAATAATGTCTATCTAAATCCAACTTTCGTCTTAAAAAATTTCATGCACCCATTTTACTTTTAGGCATCTGGATCAATATTGAACCCTTCTAATTTCGAGAATGTCACAAATGCTCTAGTGGATGAAAATATTTTTCTACGCAGAGGCATTCCTAGTTCAGACAAGGTGGTGAGTTAACAAATTCTCTAATGAAGTATACCCAAACCTAAATCTTTCTCACTAGCTATTTTATTAGGCTGGTACATCTGTTGCATCACCGAAAGACCCCCAAAATCAGTCGAACAATCAAGGTGTTACTGGTCCAGCAGATTCAGAAAATATTCGAAATGATAATTCCCCATTAAAGAATGTCTCATTGGTAAGCCAATTTAATATATACTTTATTAAATATTAGATTATATTTTGCAGGGACTAACATTTATTTTCATATTATATAGGACTCATTGCTATCCGAATCCTTGCTTTTATAGGTGTAAGCTATAGAGTAGTTACAATTGATACATGTAATGTCACAAATTGATATATATCAGATTTAGTACAACTTATTAAATATATTTAATACCTGAATGATCAAAAGATGATAAGTGTCACAAAGTTCAAAATAACATGATACTTTAAAATATTATTACCTGCCACAGAATTGGACTGCAATCCCTTTTAAGTTTTAAAAGTTATGTACCAGTTGTAATATGAAAATTGAACATACGTCACTATTTTTTTTACAATAGACTTCACATTCTTTTCATCACGCCACTTAGATGTGAGTTTCTACTACGTTAGAAAGAAATAGAAGAACCAATTCAGCAATCAATATAGATACACCATAGCAAATTGCATATTCAAGAACTACATAGTGGTAATCCAATCAAGGGATTATGACATTCATGGCACCAACAATTTAAGCACTCAGGAAGACCTTGCACAGATTGCTGATTTATCTAAGTTAGAAAGGTCAGTCACAAACATAATAAAAGGATATTGCATTCCTGTTGAGTCTCCTTGGCATCTCGTAGATGAAGTCTATATCTCGATAAATTACGATGGAGATTTTCATTGAGTGTTGGTTGTGCTTGCAATGAAGGAAAGGGTGATACACGTTTATGATTTTACCATGGGTTTGAGGCATAAAAGTCTTTCTTGAGATTCAAAAATTGGTTGTTATGTTGCCTACGTATCTACAAGATAGTGATTTTTTCAAAAAATTCAATAGGACTGACTGGTCTACGCTTGAGGCATATAAGCACAAGGCAACCGGGAGACGATTGGCCAACAAATTCCTTTTAAAGTTGAATTTGTTTAAGGAATTGCTCAATAGCAAAGCGACAACCTGTATGTTTTTTCACTATTTTGTAGTCCTTTAATATATATTTTTCTCATATCACTTTTTAATACTGCCACTCCAGGGACTGTTGGGTATTAGTCATGCCCATGCTGAGTACATTAGTGATGGGATTCCCAACTTAATGCATGGGCTGGATGCTGAGTATCTTCGGAAGAGATATGTCACACTGTTATGAAAATAGGATAGTGACAAGACTTACGAAGGTTACGTTAGTGAAAACGATGATCCGTCCAAGTAGGGATCGTTTCTTTACCCCAGATAGTGATACACTGATCGATATTTCATAAATTTTGAAGTTTGTAAATTTCCATCTTGTTTCTAAAAACACCAACTTAGACTATTTAGGCAAAATGTGTTGCATTGTGCTTTTGATCTTGAATAGCTAAGTTATTATTTTGGTACTTTTCAGCTGTTATTCTAGTATGCATATAAAATTCAATCTGTATTTTGTCGTATGTGCTTTTTGCACTTAAATTGCCTACCATTGTAATTCGAGATCTGAAGATATTGATACCTAGACAACGCTCTTGTTAAATACTTGATTCTTAAATTGAGTTACTTACTTGGTTATTTGATACATGAACCATTATTCAGTATAAGTATCTTCAATTCCATATAACTTGCGTAGCACTTGGTTGATATCTTGGATGTACATTTATTCTTGGTTCAATGGTAGACACTTGATACATAAAGTAATGTATTTCATTTTACGTTATGATATGTGTAATCAAATTTTATGTAAATTTAACAAAAATGATACTTCACTTGTTTTACATTTTAGATACTTGATACTTTGTTTTACAAAGGATACTTATCAACTATATGCCAGTT
>JAPFFP010042297.1:0-36915 GCA_026153255.1 Solanum medicagineum | reverse complement strand
AATACTCCTCAACACCCTATAAGGAACCAAAAATCTTTGACCTAATTTACCCTGCTTACCAAAACGAACCACACCCTTCATGGGCGAAACCTTCAAACAGACACAATCATCAACTTTAAATTCAAGCTCCCTTCTCCTCACATCGACATAGGAATTTTGACAACTTTGGGATGTTTTCAACCTCTTCCTAATCAACCTTACTTTCTCCAAAGCCTCCATGACTAGATCCGGACCCAACAAAGCCATTTCTCCCACTTTGAACCACCCAACTGGTGATCTATAATGCTTACCATATATGGCCTCAAAAGGAGCCATACCAATGCTAGAATGATAGCTAGTATTACAAGCAAACTCAATCAATGGAAGGTGATTATACTAACTACCCTTAAACTCCAAAACACAAGCTCTAAGTATATCCGCAAGAATTTGGATAGTTCTTTCGGCTTGGCCATCCGTTTGAGGGTGAAAGGCCATACGAAGCTTAACCTTGGTACCAAGACCCTTTGAAGGACCTCCAAAAGAGTGAAGTAGATTGAGCACCACGATCCGATATGATAGACAAGGACACCCCATGCAATCTAACCAACTCATGAATGTACAACTTAGCATAGTCTTCGGCCCCATAAGTAGTCTTAACCGGTAAGAAATGAGCTGACTTTGGCATTCTATCAACCATAACCCAAATAGAATCAAGACCCTTTCTAGTCTTAGGCAACCCAATCACAATATCCATGTTAATTTCCTCCCACTTCAAAGTAAGAATCTCTATATCTTGGGTTAGGCCGCCCGACCTTTAGAGTTTGATTTTGACTAGTTGGCAACCGGATACAAATTCAACAATGTCTTTCATTATAACTCCCCACCAGAACACATCCCTCAAATTTCTATAAATCCTGGTAAAATCGGGACAAATGGAATAGGAAGTATTATGAGCATCATCAAGAATTTTCTTTCTCAAGTCATCAACACAAGGCACACACAACCCACCTTGGTATCAAAGGGCAGTTTCTCCCCCTAGGGACAAAACCTCCACCTTTCCCTCTCTCATCAAGGCCTTCAATTCTAATAAGGAAGGGTCAAGCTGTTGCTTTGCTTTTTTCTCATCAACCAAGGAGGACTTTGAACCATTAATAACCACAATACCACCATTATCAACCTCTTCCAACCTAACCCTCAACTTACCCAACTGATGGACATGTCTAGCCACTTCTTTGCCCCCACTATCAACATGAGCTATACTACCCATAGACACCCTACTCAAAGCATCCGCCACAACATTAGCCTTATTGGGATGATAATGCACACTCATATCATAATCCTTCATCAGCTCTAACCACCTTCATTGCCTCAAGTTGAGATCCTTTTGAGTGAACACATATTGAAGACTCTTATGACGGTAAACACATCAATATGCACTCCATACAAATAATGACGCCAAATTTTCAAAAGAAAATACTACGGTGGCCAATTCAAGAGCATAAGCAGGATAATTCTTTTCATGCACCTTAAGTTGCCTAGAAGCATAGGCTATCACCTTACCATATTGCATCAAAACACAACCCAAACAGATCCTGGAGGTATCACAATACACAACAAACCCTTTCAAGCCTTCCGGTAGAGAGAAGATAGGAGAAGACACAAGCTTATCCTTCAAGGTTTGGAAACTCTTTCCACACTCATCGGTCCAAAAAAACTTAGCCTTCTTTTGAGTCAACTTAGTCGTGGGAGAAGTAATAGAAGAGAACCTATTCACAAAACCCTGGTAGTAACCTGCTAAACCCAAGAAACTTCTAATGTCCGACGGAGTTAATGGTCTAGGCCAATTTCTAATCGCATCTATCTTTTTAGGATCCACCTTAATACCTTCCCCAACACCACATGACCTAGAAAAGATAACCTCTTTCAACAAAAAATCACACTTCTCATATTTGGTATGCAACTTCTCTTCTCTCAATTTTTGCAACACCACCCTCAAATGACTCACATGCTCCTCCTCACTAAGAGAGTAGATCAAAATATCATCAAAGAAAATGACCACAAAAAAATCAAGGTAGGGTTTAAAGACCCTATTCATAAGATCCATCCAGATAGTCGGTGCATTGGTCAACCCAAATGACATAACCACAAATTCATAATGCCTATACCTAGTCCAGAAGGCCATCTTGGGAATGTCACACTCTCTCACCTTCACGCAATGATACTTGAACCGAAGATCAATCTTAGAGAAGTGACTAGCCCCTTGAGTTTGGTCAAACAAATCATCACTCCTTGGTGGAGGATACTTATTTTTTATGGTGATCCTATTAAGTTGCAGGTAGTCAATGCACATTCTAAGAGAGCAATCCTTCTTCTTCACAAACTACCCGGGTGCACCACAAAGTGATTGGCTAAGCCTAATAAAACCCTTCTCCAACAAAATCCCTCAATTGATCTTTCAACTCCTTTAAATCTGCCGAGGCTATACGGTAAGGTGGAATAGAAATAGGTTGAGTATCAGGAAGGAGGTCTATACCAAAATCTATTTCCCTTTCGGGAGGAACACCTGGAAGGTCATTAGGAAAGATATTAAGAAACTTATTTACCACCGGAACCGACTCTATAGGAAGGAGTTTGGATTCAACATCCCAAAGCCTTACAAGATGATAGAGACACCCCTTAGAGATTAACTTTTGGGCTTTAATGCAAGAGATGAAGCTACTTTTGACCATCACATCATTACTCTCCCACTCAAGGATGGCTTAATTTGGGAATTGGGAATCCGAACTTGACCCTACGAGTGCTACAATCAATAGAGGCATAGTATGTATGCAACCAATCCTTCCCAAGAATGACATCAAAATCCACCATATCCAACTCAATAAGATCACAAGACAATATTTTATGCAAGATACAAATGGGACAATTTCTATAGACCTTTCTAGCAACAATAGATGCACCAACAGGAGTAGACATTTTATAAGACTCACACAACAATTCAGGCTCAGCATGAAACTTTTTGGTAACAAATGGAGTAATAAACGAAAGAGTGACACCCAGGCCTATCAATGCATACACATTAAAATCAAAGATTTTTAACATACCGGTGACGTCATGGGGCACCTCATTAACCAGTTGTTTTCTTTTGAGTGCATAGAACCGATTATGCCTTGGGGCACTGCCTTGTTGACCTCCACTCTCCAAAGGAACCACATTAGCATCCCCGCCTTGAGGATGAACATCCTTACCCTTGTTGCGATTACGTGGACAATTAATCATCTAGTGGCCTACTTCCCCACAACCGAAACAAGCATTAGTATTCCTCAAGGATGGGCCACCATGACACCTACCACACTTTGGACAAATAGCATTAGGCACCACACCACTATCACCTTAGAGCCTTGGGTAGTCATTGACAAACCTCCTATTAGGAGTATATGAGGACCCTTGGCCTTGATGAAACCAGCCACCTTTGCGACTTTGGAACATACCATCAAAACGTGCCCATATGGACTTATTACTCCTCTTCTTTCTCAACTTCTTCCCCTCCAATTGTTCGGCATACTCATCTAGCAGGGTAAATCCATGTCACTAATCAACATGGCGGTACGACATTCTTCACTCACCAAATCGGATACACCCATCACGAACTTATTCATTCTAGACCTCGAGTCGGCAACCAAGTGTGGAGCATATTTTGAGAGTTGGTTTAACTTGAGTGCATTCCCTCTCACACTCATAGATCCTTGCTTTATTCATGAACTCTATAATTTGGCCTCCCTAAGCTGAAAAAAAAAGATCCAGTTGAGGAAAGCTGCCATAAACTCCTCCTATAAAACTGCATTGTTGTTCCCCTTTTGCTCCTTCGATTGAGTGTACCATATTTGGGCCACCCCTTGTGTTGGTAGGCCGCCAGCTCCGCTTTCTCTTAAGACATCACACCTATGATAGCCAACACTTTGTACACCTCATCAATGAACTCTTGATGGTCCTCATCCACCTTAGACCCATTGAACTCCGGTGGGTTCAACCTTATAAAGTCTCTTACCTGAGATGCTGGAGTAGGAGCATGAGGGGCTTGGGCCCCTTGATTGGCTTGATGAGCTACAACTTGACCTAGCAAGGTGAGAGCATCCCGGAGCTCTCCATGAGCCGTTTGTTCCTCGGGTGTGAGGGCTTTTCTTCCTCTTGTGTTAGGCATGATCTAGCATAGCAAAGAACATTCATTAGAGGGGAAACCTTACCTAACTTCTATAACATGACATAGAGTAAGAAGAAGGAAAACATTTTCTAAAACGTTTCATAGCCTCTTACTCATAGTTGTGGTGCACAACACAACCATGAATTAGACTCTAGTTAATGCGGTGTGTTGGATGTCGAGGACCACTAACAAGCTAGTGCTCTGCTACCTAGTTTGTCATGACCCAAACCTAGGACCTAGACGTGATAGGGCAAATAGGGAACCCGAGAGACCCCAATTAAGCCTCTTAACATATCGTTAGACATCCTTGGTCACGAAAGCAATAAAATAACAACAATAGATAGAAGAAAGGGGTAATACGGGGCTAAGGGACATCTTTCATATCATAAACATCAAAGAGTCTAGAGATTCAAAGCTCATTGCATCGTTACATAACTTGTCCAACAACACCTCTAAACATAGAAATTAGCGGGGGCCAAGACAAGCAACCGGGCTCACCCTCATATTCAAAGCATCAAATAAAAGAAAAGAGAGTCTTTATACATAGCATTAGATCAAAGACATTGTCCCCGAAGTTGAGGAATCACCAACTTGCTTTGAGAGTCATCTTACTAGCCACGTGGAGGAGGATGATCAAGTGGAGCTCCGGTTCCTACATGGTAACATCATGTCGGCATAGAGTATGTATTAGTATGTTTGAATGTACCAAGTATGTAAGATGCAATGCAACATAATCGAAATGCATAATTAGGCAATAAATGAGCAAATAGCAATATGGTATGCATGAGTGATCCTTGAATTAATCATGCTTACATAGAACTTATTACATGTGTAGTAGGAGACCATTGTCATAGACTAAGCAACTTAGTAGCTGGAATCCAAGGTAGACCACCCCTTAGTAGTGATTGAGGTACCATCTCCTCAATTGGTTGATGGACATGACCACCCACCACCAGAAGTGATTGAGGTACCAACCCCTCAAATTGTTGACAACTTACCACCCCCATTCGAGGTGATTGAGGTACCGACCCCTCAATTAGTCGATGACTTACCTCTCCCATCCAAGGCGATTGAGGTACCAACCCCTCAATTGGTTGACGGAAATTACGACCCTCCGCCGTAAGTGATTGAGATACCAACCGCTCATCAATTACCACCCCCATCCAAGGTAATTAAGGCATCGCCTCTCAATTGGCTGTGGACAACTCACAACACAATAGATACGTTTCATGAAATCACACATACATATCATCCTTTCATCGTCTAAAGTCACTTTACTCATATGCCAAGCATTAGGCCTTCAACAACTCAAGAAACGTAATTCAGAGACATTTTATAAAACACTTGGCGGGAGTGTGTACTGCTAGTGTAAAATCGTGCAATTCAAGAGTGAAATCATGCTAGAAAACTTAATGTAAAAGCACCCACCAATACTTGGTAATACCCTCATGCAATATATATCAAAACCCTTCATCAAGTCTCAAGATAGTAAGATTCATAGCTCAAAAAATGCTTTAAAAGTAACACTTTTATTAACGCCAATATAGTACATAGTGAAATTCATAGTAGGTAAGACCCATAAGTAAATCAACTTAGAAACATGATGTTTATGTAAAAAGGAAGCTTGGGCTCTATGGGTGAAAGGACCCAATGGTTGAAACCCAGATACCTCAGCTTTAGAGGATTCCTTGATGAAGATTGAAAATGGAGACTTTAAGCTTGAGTGAAATCCTTAAGATCCAAAATGAGTTTGGAACCCTTAATTTTGAGTAAAATATTTGTCTAAGTATTTGAGGAAATATTGGGGAATGTCTTGTATGATATGAAGGTGCAATGTGGGTAAGTATAGGTATTTTTATGCATGGGAAGACTTAGGCCCAAGACCCAAAAACCTTGGACCAAACAATAAAACTGGCACCATTTTAACATTGATCCGCAACCTAGCTGCGTCGAGCCTGGGGCGCGGATTAACACTGGATAAGGAAATTTTTGGATCTTCGAATTTTGATAGGGTTGCTCTAAAATAAAGGTTAGACCCATTGTCCACTCAATATTTCCCCCTGATCAAGAATATGAAGTTGGATTTTCGATATTATGCATAGATTTTGAGATATATGGAAATTACAATACAACCACTTTCGAGGCACATTTTTGGGCACTTTTTGGGGTCGGTTCAATATCTCCCCCTTGGGAACATTCGTCCCCGAATGTCAAAGAAACATATGTAAGAAAAGTAATCATGAAGAAATCAGCCTCAACATGAATGCATCAATACACTTAAACATCATTTTTCAAAAATCTCAACATTAGTGTCAAAATCACCTTGAACTTGTTAAACATAAACATGAATGCATGCAATGACATTAAAGGCTGATACATGAGACATGAAATCACATAGATGACATTAAATTAGTATCTTAGGCTTGAGTAGAATGAAAGAGCTAGGGATATCATTTTTGCATGTCCGCCTTTGCCTCCCATGTAGCACTTTCGACCTGTTGGTTCCTCCAAAGGACCTTAATGGAAGCCAGATTCTTGTTCCTCAATCACTTCATTTATCTACCCAAGATCTCAACTTGAACCTCTTCATAAGTAAAGTTGCTTTCAACAACAACCACAACACCCAATGGAACAATAACATTCGGGTCATCCACACATTTCCTCAACATGGATACATGAAAGACCGGATGAACCAAGTCCATTTCACTAGGCAACTCCAACTTATAAGGCACCTTGCCAATCCTCCTCAACACCCTATAAGGACCCACAAATCTTGGACCCAATTTACCATTCTTACCAAAAGGAACCATACCCTTCTTGGGTGAAACCTTCAAATAGATCCAATCACCAACTTTAAATTCAAGTTCCCATCTCCTCACATCAGCATAGGACTTTTGATGATTTTGGGCTTTTTTTAACCTCTCCCTAATAAACCTTACCTTCTCTATAGCTTCTATGACTAAATCTAGACCTAACAAAGTCATTTCGCCCACTTCGAACCACCCAGTCATTGATCTACAATGCCTGCCATAGAGGACCTCAAAAGGAGCCATAGCAATGCAAGAATGTTAGGTATTATTATAAGAAAACTCAATCAATGGAAGATGTTCATCCTAATTAGCCTTAAACTCCAAAATACAAGCTTTAAGCATATCCTCAAGAGTTTGGATAGTTCATTCAGCTTGGCCATCCGTTTGAGGGTGAGAAGTCGTACTAAGCTTGACCTAGGTACCAAGACCTCTTTGGAAGGACCTCCAAAAGTGTGAAGTAGATTGAATACCACGATCCGATATGATAGACAAGGGCACCAAATGCAATCTAACCAACTTATGAATGTATAACTTAGCATACTCTTCAGCCCCATTAGTAGTCTTAACTGATAGAAAATGAGCCTACTTTGTCATTCTATCAACCACAACCCAAATAGAATCAAAATCCTTTCTAGTCTTAGGCAACCCAACCACAAAATCCATGCTAATTTCTTCGCACTTCAAACTAGGAATCTCTATATCTTGGGTTAAGTCACTTAGCCTTTGTTGTTCGGCTTTGACTTGTTGGCAACTATGGAAATCAGATACAAATTCGGTAATGTATTTCTTCATACCTCCCTATCAAATCACATCCCTCAAATCTATATACAATTTGGTAGAACCGGGTGAATGGAGTAGAAAGTATTATAAGCCTCATTAAGAATCTTCTTTCTTAAGTCATCAACACAAGGCACGACAACCTACCTTGGTATCTAAGGGCACCATCTCCCCCTTGGGATAAAACTTCCACCTTGCCTTCTCTCACCAAGGCCTTTAATTCTAACAAGGAAGGGTCAATATCTTGCTTTGCTTTTACCTAATCAACCAAGGAGGACGTTGAACCATCAACAACCACAATACCACCATTATCAACCTCTTCCAACCTAATCCCCAACCTAGCCAACCGATGGACCTGTCTAGCCACCTCTTTGCCGCCACTATCAACATGAGCTAAGCTACCCATAGACACCCTACTCAAAGCATCCGCCATAACATTAGCCTTACCGAGATGATAATACACACTCATATAATAATCCTTCAGAAGCTCTAACCATCTTCGTTGCCTCAAGTTGAGATCCTTTTGAGTGAGCACATATTGGAGACTTTTATGATCGGTAAACACATCAATAAGCACTCCATAAAAATAATGATGCCAAATTTTCAAAGCAAATACTACGATGGCCAATTCAAGATCATGAGTAGGATAATTCTTTTGATGCACCTTAAGTTGCCTAGAAGCATACACTATCACGTTACAATTTTGCATCAAAATAAAACCCAAATCGATCCGGGAGGCATCAGAATATACAACAAACCCCTCCAACCCTTCTGGTAGAGCAGAGACAGGAGTGGAGACAAGCTTATCCTTTAAGGTTTTACACTCATAGGTCCACAAAAACTTAGCCTTCTTTTTAGTCAACTTAGTCATCGGAGAAACATTAGAAGAGAAACCATTCACAAAACTCTTGTAGTAGCCCGCTAAACCCAAGAAACTTCTAATGTCCGACGAGGTGAATGGCCTAGGGAAATTTATAATCACATCCACCTTATTAGGATCCACCTTAATTCCTTCCCCTGACACCACATGACCTAGGAAGGCAACCTCTTTCAACAAAAATTCACACTTCTCATATTTGGCATACAACTTCTCTTCTATCAATTTTTGCAACACCACCCTCAAATGACTAATATGCTCCTCCTCACTAAGAGAGCAGATCAAAATATCATCAATGAAAACCACCACAAACAAATCAAGGTAGGGTTTAAAGACCCTATTCATAAGTTCCATGAAGATAGTCGGTGTATTGGTCAACCCAAATGACATAACCACAAATTCATAATGCCCATACCTAGTCTGGAAGGCCGTCTTGGGAATGTCACACTCCCTCACCTTCAGCTGATGATACCCGGACCGAAGATAAATCTTAGAGAAGTGACTAGCCCTTGAAGTTGGTCAAACAAATAATCAATCCATGGTAGAGGATACTTATTCTTTATGGTGATCCTATTAACTTGCAGGTAGTTAATGCACATTCTAAGAAACCCATCTTTGTTCTTCACAAACACTACGGTGCACCTCGAAGTGATTGGCTAGGCCTAAAAAACACTTCTCTAAGAAATCCCTCAATTACTCCTTCAACTCCTTCAACTCTGTCGGAGCCATACGATAAAGGAGAATAAAAATAGGTTGAGTATCGGGAAGTAGGTCTATACCAAAATCTATTTTCCTTTCGGGAGGAACACCCGGAAGGTCATTAGGAAAGACATCAAGAAACTCAATTACCACCGGAACCAACTCTATAGGAAGCATTTTGGACTCAACATCCCTAGGCCGCACAAGATGATGGAGACACCCCTTAGAGATCAACTTTTGGGCTTTAACATAAGAGATGAACCTACCCTTGGCCACCACATCATGATTCTCCCACTCAAGGACGGGTTTATTTGAGAATTGGAACTTGACCCTACGGGTTCTATAATCAATAGAGGCATAATATGCATGCAACCAATCCATCCCAAGAATGACATCAAAATCCACCATATCCAACTCATTAAGATCACAAGGCAATATTTTATGCATTATGCAAATGGGAAAATTTCTATAGACCTTTCTAGCAACAATAGATGCACTAATGGGAGTAGACACCTCATAAGACTCTCACAATAATTCGAGCTTAACATGAAACATTTTGGCAACAAAAGGAGTAACAAATGAAAGAGTGGCACCCGGGTCTATCAATGCATACACATCAAAATTAAAGATTTTTAACATACAGGTGATGACATTTGGCACTTCATCAACCCTTTTGTCTCCCTTAGAGTGCATAGAATCGATTGTACCTTGGGGCACCACCTAGTGGACCTACCCTCCCCAATGGAACCGCATTAGCACCTTGGCCTTGAGGAAGAACATCCTTACCCTTGTTGCGATTACGTGGACAATCAATCATCTTGTGGCCTACTTCTCCACAACTGAAATAAGCATTGGTATCCCTCAAGAATGGGCCACCATGACCCCTACCACACTTTGGACACATAACATTAGGTACCATACCACCATCACCTTCAGCCCTTGGGTAGTGATTGGCAAACTTCCTATTAGGAGTATGTGGGGACCCTTGGCCTTGATGAAACCAACCACCTTTGCGACTTTGGAACTTGCCATCAAAATGGTCCCTTTTGGCCTCATTACTCCTTCTCTTTCTCAACTTCTCCCCCTCTAATTATTCATCATAAGTCATCAAGCGGGGCAAATCCATGTCACTAATCAACATGGCGGTACGACATTCTTCACTCACCAAATTGGATACATCCAAAAAAAACTTATTCATTCTAGACGTCGAGTTGGCAACCAAGTGTAGAGCATATTTTGAGAGTTGGTTTAACTTGAGGGCATACTCCCTCACATTCATAGATCCTTGCTTCAAATTCATGAACTCCATCATTTTGGCCTCCCTAAGCTCAAGAGCAAAGAACCAGTTGAGGAAATCCACCTTAAACTCCTCCCATAAAACCACATTATTGTTCCCCTTCTCATCATTCCATTGAGTGTATCATATTTGGGCCACCCCTTTGAGTTAGCAGGCCGCCAACTCCGTCTTCTCTTCCGACCTCACACCCATGATAGCCAACACTTTGTATACCTTATTAATAAACTCTTAATGGTCCTCATCCATCTTAGACCCAATGATCTCTAGCGGGTTCATCCTCATAAAGCCTCTTACTCGAGATGCCGGAGTAGGAGCATCGGGGGCTTGGGCCCCTTGATTGGCTTGACTAGCCACAACTTGAGCTAGCAAGATTAGAGTATCCGGGAGCTCTCCATGAGTCGGTTGTTCCTCAGGTGTGCGGGCTCTACTCTCTCTTGTTTTAGGCATGATCTGGCATAGTAAAAGACATTCGTTAGAGGGGAAACCTTACCTAACTTCTATAGCACGACATAGAGTAAGAACACAAGAAATATTTCTTAAAACATCGCATAGCCTATTACTCATAGTTGTGGTGCACAATGCAACCATGAATTAGACTCTAATCAACGTGGTCTGTTGGATGTCGAGGACAAACAACTGGGCTCGCCCTCATATTCAAAGAATACAATAAAAGAAAAGAGAGTCTTTATACATAGCATAAGATCAAAGACATTGTCTCCAAAGTTAAGGACTCATCAACTTGCTGTGAGAGTAATCATACTAGCCACGTGGAGGAGGATGATCAAGTGGAGCTCCGAGTCCTACATGGTAATATAATATAGGCATATAAGTGGAGCTCCGAGTCCTACATGATACTATAATGTAGGCATATAGTATTCATTAGTACATTTGAATATATTAAGTATGTAAGATGTAATGCAACAAGAGATAGACAACATAATCAAAATGCATAGTTAGGCAATAAATGAGCATATAGCAATATGGCATGCATGAGTGATGCTTGAAGTAAACTTCTTACATAGAACATATTACATATGTAGTAGGAGACCATCATCATAGACCAAGCAACTTAGTACTTGGAATCCAAGGTAGACCACCCATTAGTAGCGGTTGAGGTACCAACCCTTCAATTAGTTGATGGACATGAACACCCTCCGCTGGAAGTGATTGAGGTACCAACCCCTCAATTGGTTGATGGCTTACCACCCCCATCCGAGGCGATTGAGGCATCATCGCTCAATTGGCTATGCTCAACTCACAACACAATAGATACGTTTCTTGAAATTACACATACATATCATCCTTTCATTATCATAAAGTCACTTAACTCATATGCCAAGCATTAGGCCTTCAACAACTCAACAAACATAATCCAGATATTTTATCAAACAATGTAATGCTAGTGCAAAATCATGCAATTAAAGAGTAAAATGATGCAAGAAAACATAATGTAAAACCACCCATCAAAACCTTTCATTAAGTTTCAAGATAGAACAAAGATTCATAGCTCAAGACATGCTTAAATAGTCACCCTTTTATCAAACCCCAACGTAGTTCATAGTCAAATTCATAGTAGGTAAGACACATAAGTAAATCAACTTAGAAACATGAGATTTATGTAAAATAGAAGCTTGGGAATTATGGGTGAAAGGACCCAATGGTTGAAACCCACATAACTTAGCTTTGGAGAATTCTTTGATGAAGATTGGAAATGGAGACTTGAAGCTTGAGTGAAATTCTTAAGATCCAGAATGAGTTTTGAACCCCTAAATTTTGAGTAAAATATTTGTCTAAGTGTTTGAGAGAGTATTGGGGAATGTCTTGTATGATATGAATATAAAATATGGCTAAGTATAGATATTTTTTAAAATGGGAAGACTTAGGCCCAAGACCCAAAAGCCTTGGACTGAATAACAAAACTGACACCATTTTAACACTGGTCCGCGCTCTAGCCGCGTCGTGCAAGGGGCGCGGATCAAGACTAGATAACAAAATTTTTAGATTTTTAAATTTTGATACGGTTGCTCTAAAATCGGGGTTAGACCCATTTTTCACTCAATTTTGCCCCCTGATTTAGAATCTGAAATCATATTTTCGATATCACACATGGATTTTGAGAGATATGAAAATTTCGTTTCCAGCCACTTTCGAGACACATTTTTAGGCACTTTTTGGGGTCATTCACTCCTCTTCCCTCTTATTTTTGATGTTGTTTCGCTTTTAAAAATAATATTAGCATGTTCAGCAAGTACTGATAGTTTAATGATACTATTTTTTGGAGGCTTCTTCTGTATCTATTTGCCTCTTTGTCTTAACTCTTTGTCTTCTAGATCTTCTAGCTACTGGGGCTTCAGTAACAGGGACATCTCCATCTACTTGGGCTTTATAGATGTCGTTCTTTTTCAGGGGACCATTTATCTACACCGCACATGATATAAAATAAGAAACCATCAGAAAAAATAAATTAAAGCAAATGATTAAATAAGTAAATAAACTAATTTTCTTAAAAAGAATAATTTACTAAGTTGCTAAAGCAACATCAACAATTGTCAATATATTTTATTGTTGAACTAATTTTAGCAGGTATTGTTCAGTAGTTATTTCAACAATTGTTGAACTAGTTTTAACAGTTGTTGTGCAAGTACTGCACTAGTTTCAACAATTGTTGAACTAGTTTAACAGTTGTTGTACCAATTACTGCACTAATTTCAACAATTGTTGAACCAAACCAGTTTTAGCAGTTGTTATACCAATTACTGCACTAGTTTTAATAATTGTTGAATTAATTTTAGCAATTGTTGTACCAATTACTGCACTAGTTTCAAAATAATTTCAACTACATATGTGCGATTCAATCATATATATGCTTAAGTTCTAGAACAATGCATTTTTTAAGCAAAACAACCCAACAATCAAGAAGCGACCAAAATAATAACAGCAACAAAATAATGAAATATACACATACCTATAGTTTCAACAATTGTTGAACTAGTTTTAATAGTTGTTGTACCAATTACTACACTCATTTCAACAATTGTTGAGCTAGTTTTAGTGGTTGTTGTGCCAATTACTGCACTAGTTTTAACAATTGTTGAACTAGTTTTAGCAATTGTTGTACCAATTACTGCAATAGTTTCAAAATAACCTCAACTACATATGTGTGATTCAATCACATATGTGCTTAAGTTCTGCAATAATAGTGCATATTTTAAGCACAACAACTCAACCATTAAGAAGTGACCAAAACAATAACAACAACAAAAGAAAAAAATACACACGCACATTTGTTGTTTACAAAAATAAAACATGTAAGAACCCATAACCATATCAGGGCAACAAAATAATAACTTTTGTAAAAATCCATAACAACACCATATCAAAGCAATAATTACGCTGTTGGAGTATTTATTAGGACATGCGAAAATGAAATATATCATCATCTTTTATTTTTTAACCTATATCACATATCAACAAAAACATAAAACCTTAAACTTAAAACAAAATTTGCATTTGAAAAACGCAAAAACCCTAATGGAATGAGAAAAGTTCTTTTTTACCATTTACGAAGAAGGTGTCGATGAAGAAGACGAAGATGGTGAATTGAGAAGGAAAAAATAAAAAATTAGATTTATTGTGAGTTACCTTCGAGTTGCTGTAGAGTTGCTGCATCGTTTTTTAAGAGAAAATTTGAAAAGAGATACGTGTATTGAAGAAGTTGAAGCAAAAAGTAACTAACAAGGTATTAAAATGATTTTATCTTTTTCAAATATTACCCGCCTAGTCAGCATTTCAAAATGACTTTTTTACCCCACCTTTTATTATATGTTATATTTTTAAAAGTTTAAAAAGTTTTAAAAATTAGACTTCAACCCCAATTTAACTTAATCCCTAATTAATAAAAGATTTGACTTGACCTTGGTCAAGTTGTCACCTTTTTGTAATTGGAAACTTTTTTGTCACCCCTCTCTCAAATTTCTTAAAAAATTAAGTCTCAGTACTTTTTCTACGACTCAGAAATATGATCTATGAGTTTAAATCTCGTAGATACAAGGTTCAGAAGCCCAAATTTATACGTAGCTTCCACGAAGGGTCTTCCATGACCTATAGAGGGGTTTGATCCTCAACAATTTTAATGAGAGGTAATTCATCATTTTCCATCCCTTTTCGATTAAAATATTGACATTTTGAGTCTAAAATAAGCTCCTTATCAGTACACTATGTACCTATACTCTCATTAACACATAGATTATTTGAGAGCATATTTTGAAGAGGACAAAGAGTGAGGGTTGAAGGGTTTCTACTGGCATTGTCGAGCTTCGACAATATAAATTTTTCAGGTATGTAAGTAGGCTAACCATTGCATTGGCTCTAGTTCTTTCACTGGCTAATATCTACCAGCAAATAGTTAGCCTTCCTCTACAAGGAATATAAGTGTGGATGAATCAATATCAAATATAGGATTGTTGTTGTACACGATCTCCATTTTAATAGTTCTAGCTATCCACTCCACTATGTCTTAGAGTGTTCATCCCAACCATAAGTTGAAAGTCGAGAAAGAAGAGTGAGACTTTCACAACCTAAAAGGAGAAGTGATCAATCTATCCCTAAGGTTAGATAATTACTTATTCATTTAGTTTGAGTTGAGTTTTAGCCCTAGCTTTTTAAATTTAGAATGATTTAATTCTTCATTTATTGAGTTCTATATAATTATACGTGGAGATTATCATTGTTCTTACATTATTAATTATTGGAGTTATTATCCATAGTTATATCCACGTGAACCCTAGTTGAGTTGATCATTGTTTTATTAATATAGATCTACTTTGAGTTAACGATGATAGTTTCATGCATTAAACAAAGTTTGATTTTTAAATTGATTCTATGCATGCTTTCTTGAGTTTAAATGAGCCTGAACATTGAATTTAAATGAAGTTTTGAGGAAAGAGTTTTGACAATATATGAGTAACTTTGAAATATATTTTTATAAAGGAGCATGATGAGATTATATGAGATGAGACGAGTTTTTCAGTTAAATTCTAATGAGAATGAGATGATTTTTTTTGAGTAAATTGGCATATGAGCATAATAAATTAATTTTGGAATTAGTATTGAGCATTGATTTGAATAAAAGTACAAGCAACTCAAATCTCATAAACTACTTTAGGTGGAGTAGGATAGGATCATGCATTTCGTTCAGACAAGTCATTCTTTCCAAAAGAGAACTTTTATTTTGTATTCATTAAGGTGGTCAGCCCAACCCTAGCAAGGTATGGAACAGCTGTGGCAATGGCAGTACACTCATGACTCAAGATAGGACTTAGGTATGACAGATTAGGATCCTCAATGGAACCCCAACCAAGCCTCTTAGCATATCAAGCATACATACGGTAAAGAAATAACGCAAACATAATGCAAAAATTCATAAGAAATCCAAGGAAAACATAGTATAGCCAAATGAAATAAGAAAACATAGACTCCATGTAATTCAAACATGCCTCTGCGAGATCCAACATAAGCAGGCGCTATGGACTTGTTCCTAGCTCACTCGCATAAAAAAAATAAAAATAAAGAAACAATCTCAACAATGAAAAAAACTAGAGACATCAAGAAGCCATGAAAGGATTGCCATCAAGTCATAAGGACTCACCAATCAATAAACCTTCAAAGCAATTGCCAACTAGCCACGGGAATAAGATGAAGTGTTTGACCTTAGATTGCGGCATATGTAGGAAAGGAAGTATGCATTAGTATGTTTGAATGTACTAAGCGCGTAGGCAATGCAAAGAAATAAAAAGCATGTTGTTCAATAATCAATTTTAATAGCACCACAAAAAAGATATTGAAAACATAAGTAGACATGGGAGGGCCAAAGCACAAGTAAATTATCATATTATCATGTAGAAATATGGGCTATGAATAGATTTGTGATCATAAATATGTGGGATACAACAATAACTTACAATAAGAGCATGCAAGCTATAACATGAAATTTCAATATCTATTCAAACATCAAAGAAAATAAAGTCTACTTGCTAAGGTAGAACTCTAAGTCGCTAAGCAAGTGTCATAATAATTGTATGATATATATAGATCCACTAGCTAGGCAAAAATCTTATAAAGGCACGTCGTTATGGGACTAGAGATTGCTACTAGGAATCTTTTTGGTCAAGTCCCCATCTCAAAATTCTCTCAGTGCTAAACTCAAAATCTTACAGAATACATGTCATAAAAGTTATACTTATCATGAATCCATAATCTTGTCAAACATCATAGTTCATAGTTGATAAACTTGTCATGTGGGGAAAGCAAATCATACTACTAATCCAATTTATAAACTTGTTCATAAAGTAGCTCATTTTCATGTGTTTCATGTAATGTGGGTGTAGACCTTCCATTATTATGATTCCACCCTCTATAAGAGTGTCACTAGGGTCTTAGGTCATCTTTTTATTTTTTTTTATAAACTTGCTTGAACTCTTGAAATTCCATAATTATGACTTGTAAGTAAAAACTAGGGCAAAGTATGGGTTCATATTAAAATGAACTTGAAATCCTGAAATTAAATTGAAAATATGCATGATCACATAAAAATAACATCAATTATATCAATATTGAAAGAACCCATAATCAATCTCGTGAACCCTAGATAGCTTAGAGTAAAATTCACTTGAAAATCACAGAAATCATGTCACTTAAAGCATTTCATGCATAATTGAGTAAATAATCATTATATAATCATAATTCATACAATGGGAACTGAGATCATAAAAATTCATAAAATACACACTTATAATTTGATAAAAAAGATATTAATTCTTTGGGCTCCATGGGTGAAAAGGACCCATGAAAAAATACCCACATACCTTAGATGAAACACTCAAAGAAAATTGAATTTGAATGGTGGGCCTTGACTTCTTCAATGAAGCTTAAGTAGGAAAAGACTTTGCAGAAATTTGAGTGCTTAGGAGTTTTGCGTGAGAATCATATGAAATTAGGGGGGTTGGGGTGGTTGTGAGGTAGTTATAGGACCAAAACGATGTAGTTCAGGGGTTGAAAGTGTGGAAAATACCAAAAATATCCTTAATTAAAAATCAATTAAAGAGGACTATGAATTGGGTTTTTGGGCCGTAAACCTATATACGATCCATATAATGGGTTTCACAGAACCTAAGCTAAAAATCAAGGCTCTAAATCTTGAACTACAATCCAACTCTATGGGCTTGCCTTATCTTCTACGGCCCACATAAACCCTTTATAGACCCTGCTAAAACTTAACCAAATTTCTAGGGGAGAACTATCCTAACTGCGAACACAAGTCTACAATTTATAATCCTTTGTATGGCTCATTAGTACTACTCATAAAACCTATGCACTAAAATTATAACTATTGGAATTTCACCTCAAATTACGAAACCTGAAGTATGATCCATACATATGTCAATGGATCGTAAAGAGCCCTCATAGACGCTTCCTAGACTTAGCCAAATTATTATTAAAACATGAAATTAATCAATGCATAATAAAGTCAAAATGAAATCATAAGGGGACATGAATCATAAAGAGTTATATAATACATATATCATAATAGGTCACATCATATGTGACATAGAAACTATAACTGATAATAAGATCATGCAAGATATTACATGGAATTCTGATGTCTCTCCTTATAAAAAAAAGAGGAATCTACTTTCCAAGGTAGACTAGCGGGTGTCATGAACATGTGCTATATGTGGATCCACTAGCTAGGCCATATAAGCAAAATCACATAGTGGGACGTAGTTATAGGACTAAAGATTATTACTAGGAACCTCTTAGGTCGAGTCCCTATCTCAAATTTTACTTAGTGCTAAGTCAAAATCCTATGGAATATTTGTCATCAATCATAGTTTATACTTATCATAAATCATTGAACTTAACATGTGGAGAGGCAATCATAACTACTAATCCAATTTATAAGAATTTATTCATAGAATAGCCCATTTTTATATGATTCATGTAATATAGGTGTAGCCTTCCAACATTATGAATCCTAGATCCTTGAGGATTATCATTGGGTTTTGATTCACTACTTTCATATGCTTGCTTGAATGGCTTACCGATTCGTGATCATAACTGATGAGTCCGTAAGTGGGACTCATATTGAGCTTAAATTGCCTAAGATGTTATTCTCAATATGTTATTTTACCTCAAATATTAATCTAAATATGTGGTTGATTCAAGGAATGAGGAACAAGATGCATAAAGGGACAAATCATAATAAATCAAGTCAAAAGGAGAAAAAATGACTAAAAAGAGGTAAAGATCGACTTTCGCCGACATGTTTGGAGATACACCAAATAGGCTTGATGATCGCTTAAAGTTATAGAGTTCAACCCCAAGTGTGATGTTCAGAAAGGCGACAAAATGTGCAATTTGGTGGATCGCCAAAGTGGCTCGACGATCTACAACAGTGTTGCCTAAAGTTACAAAATCTGGCAAAAAAAAGTTAAAACGTATTGTTTAAGTTAGCAATGCATGTAACCATTTGGTGGGTTCAACAAAGTTGTTCGGTGATGAACAGTTCCATCGCTTAAAGTTTCAAATTTCAGGATGCTTAAATATATTTCGAAAGGTGACATTGTACACATTTGGCGGATCATTGATGTGTTCGGTGACCGCGATTTAGGCCGCCGAATAGTGCATCATGGTAAGTTGAAGGGTATTTTTATCTGAGGTATAATAGGCCAAAAGGGAGATTTTCTAGAGCACATATTGACACAATTACACATCAGAGTACATTTGTTCAGAGCACAATCAGAGAATACTTGGTTTGGAGAACAAGAATCTTGTACTTGGCATTGAAAAGAAGAATTGAAGGAAGAAATGAGGACTCAACACAAAATTTTTTCTAGGTTTTGAATTTCATAGTCATGGACAACCCTTTTGGTAACTCTAATTTTATTTTGAGCATTATTGGCTAAAAACTCTTATATTGGCGATGTGCTATGTAGTTGGATATTAATTTCATGTTATGGGTCTTTGATTTAATTGAATATTATGTGCTAATTTAATGTGGTTTTACATTTTTCTTCAGTTATAGTTGTCAATCTATGATTTCAAATTTAGATTCATATTAAGATCTTTCAATATTGCATGAAATGACTAATTGAAGTGGAAGAATTGTGTAATAGTCATGGGTATCGCGTATTGGGGTTGAATGCTGTAATAGAATTTAATTGACTAAGGTTTTGCATTGTTTAGCTATTAATTTACATTGTTTCCTTTGGATCTTGTGTGAATTATGTGTGAAGTCTTAACTAATTCACATCAATACAACACCATTGATGAAACGATCCAAAAAAGTTCCCGAATATGTGTCTCAAAAGTGTCCATACTCGTAATTTTCCGTATATCTCAAAATTCGTGTGAGATATCAAAAGTCCGACTTTACATTCTTGTTTGGGGGGAAAAATTGAGTGAAAAATGGGTCTAACCAAGATTTTAGAGCAACTATAGCAAAATTTAATTTTTCCAAGTTTGCGCAAAATAATGGGGGTGTGAGATGGAACCGCAATGCGGACCTATGTATTTTGTTGCCAGTTTTCTCATTTTGGTCCAAGGCTTTGGGGTCTTGGACCTAAGCCTTCCCATATGTAAAAACACCTATACTTAGCCATATTTCAACACCATATCATACAAGACATTCCCCAATACTCTCCCAAATACTTATACAAATATTTCAATCAAAATTCAAGTGCCAAATCTCATTCCGAATCTAAGAATTTCATTCAAGCTTCAAGTTTCCATTAAAATCTTCTTCAAGAAAACCTCCAAAATTAAGGTATGTGGGTCTCAATCATTAAGTCCTTTTTCCTATGGTTCCCAAGCTTCCTTGTTACATAAATTTCATGTTTCTAAGTTGATTTACTAATGGGCCTTACTTATTATGAAGTTGACTATGAACTAAGTTGGGGTCTCATAAAAGTGTGACTGTTTAAGTGTGTTTTGAGTTATGAATCTATGATCTATCTTGAGATTTGATGAAGGATTCTGATTTTTTTTGCATGAGGGTATTACCAAGTGTTGATGAGTTAATTTACCTCAAGTTTTCATGCATGATTTCACTCTTAGATTGCATAGTTTAATACTAGCATTACACACCCGCCAAATTTGATAAAATGTCCGGCTTTGGTTTCGAGAGTTATTGCTAATCTATTGTATGACCTATGACTTGAATGACTTTATGATAATGAATGGATTGTATATATGAGTTGTTTCCATGAAGATTACTCAATTATTGTAAGTTAACCATGCCTAGTTGAGGAGGTGATACCTCAATCACCATGGATGGTAGGGTGAAACAACCATCAACCAATTAAGGGATTGATACCTCAATTACCATGGGTGGTAGAATGAGACAACCATCAACCAATTGAGGGGTTGATACATCAATAACCATGGATGGTAAGGTGTACAACCATCAAAAAATTAGATTAATACTGCAATCACCATGGATGGTAAGGTGTAACAATGCATCATAATGTTGGTCTCTTCTTACATATGTAATATGTTCTCTATAAGCATGTTTTACTACAAGCATCATTCATACATGTCATATTGCTATTATATTATCCGTCGCTTATGATATTGTATTTTGCCTATATTGCCTATCTCTTGATGCATTGCATCCTGTGTACTTAGTATATTCTAACGTACCAACGCATTCTCTATGCCCACATGATGTTACCATGTAGGAATCGGAGCTCCTCACGATCATCCCCATCCTCCCCGTGGCTAGTACTATCTTCTCAAAGCAAGTTTGGTGAGTCCTCAAGTCTAGGGATGATATCTCTTGTTCTTATGACATGTAAAAACTCTCTTTATCTATCTGTATGCTTTTGACTATGAGGGTGAGCCCAAAAAGTTATCTTGGCCCTTGCTCAATTCTAAGTTTGGAGGTATTGTTGGACAAGTTATGTGTTATGCTTGAGCATTGACTCTTTCGATGGTTTGTGTTATGAAAGACTTCCCTTAGTTCCTTTGGCCATTTTTCTATTCTCTTATCATTGTTTAATTGCTTCCGCGACCAAGGATGTGCAATGACATGTTAAGAGGCTTGATTGGGGTCCCTTCGGGTTCCACATTCACCGTGTCATGTCTAGCCCCTAGGCTTGGGTTGTGAATAACTTGGTATCAGAGGACTAGGTTATGAATGGTCCTCGGTATCCAACACTCCGCGTTGATTAGAGTCTTATTCATGGTTGTGTTATGCACCACAAGTTTGAGTAAGAGGGTGTGAGATGTTTTAGGAAATGTTTCCTTTCTTCATGATCTAAGTCATGCTATAGAAGATAGGTAAGGTTTCCCCTCCAACAAATGTTCTTTTCCATTTTTATATCATACCTAACAAAAGAGGAAGAAGAGCCTGCACTCCCAAAGAACAACAAGTTCACGGAGAGCTCCGGGATGCTCTCACTTTGCTAGCTCAAGTCGTGGCTAACCAAGTCAATCAAGGAGCCCAAGCACCTCATGCTCCTACTATGACATATCGGTTGAGGGACTTTATAATGATGAACCCACCGGAGTTCTATAGGTCTAAAGTGGATGAGGCCCTCAACAATTTTATTGATGAGGTGTACAAAGTGTTGACTATTATGGGTATTAGGTCAGAAGATAAGGTAGAGTTGGCGGAATACCAACTCAAGGGCATGGCTCAAATATGGTATACTCAATGGAAGGAGGAGAAGGGGAACAACAATATGGTTCTATGGGAGGAGTATTTCTCAATCGATTCTTCTCTCTTAAGCTTAGGGAGGCCAAAATGATGGAGTTTATAAATTTGAAGAAAGGATCTATGATTGTGAAGGAGTATGCCCTCGATTTCAACCAACTCTCTAAATATGCTCCACACTTGATTGCCCACCCGAGGTCTAGAATGAACAAGTTCATGAAGGGTGTATCCTATTTGGTGAATGAAGAATGTCGTGCCGCCATGTTGATTGGTGACATGGACTTGTCCAGCCTTATGACCTATACCGAACAATTGGAGGGGGAGAAGTTGAGGAAGAGGAGGGGTTATGAGGCCAAGAGGGCTCATTTTGAGGGTAAGTTCCAAACTCCCAAGGGCGGTTGATTTCACCAAGGCCAAGGGTCTTCTCATGTTCCTAGTGGGAGATTTACTAATCACTACTCAAGGCCCCAAGGAGGTGGTGGTGTGGTGCCTTGATCTATGTGCCGAAAATACGGTAGAGTCCATGATGGCCCATTTTTTAAGGACACTTATTCTTGCTGTAGTTATGGGGAAATGGGTCACAAGAAGGTTGATTGTCCTCACAATCAAAACAAGGGTAAAGATGTTTGTCCACAAGGTCGGGGTGCAAATGCGGTTCCTTTGGGGAGAGGAGGCTAACAACGTGGTGCCCCATGGCACAATCGGTTCTATGCACTCCAAGGGGGACAAGGGGTTGCTGAGGTGCCCGATGTCGTCACCGATATGTTAAAAGTCTTTGATTTTGATATGTAGGAATTGATAGATCAGGGTACCACTCTTTCTTTTGTTACTCCTTTTATTTCCAAAAAGTTTCATATTAAGCCCGAATTGTTATGTGAGTCTTATGAGATGTCTACTCTAATTGGTGCATCTATTGTTGCTGGAAAGGTCTATAGAAATTTTCCCATTTGCATTTTGCATTGTGAAATTATTGAGTTGGATATGGTGGATTTTGATGTCATTCTTGGGATGGATTGGTTGCATGTTTATTATGCCTATATTGATTGTGGAACTCGTAAGGTCAAATTCCAATTCCCAAATGAACCCGTCCTTAAGTGGGAGAGTCATGATGTGGTAGTCAAGGGTAGGTTTATCTCTTGCATTAAAGCCCAAAAGTTGATCTCTAAGGGGTGTCTCTATCATCTTGTGAGGGTTAGGGATGTTCAGTCCAAAGTCCTTCCTATAGAGTTAGTTTCAGTGGGAAATGAGTTTCTTGATGTATTTCCAGATGACCTTCCGGGTGTTCCCCTCGAAAGGGAAATAGACTTTGGTAACACCTCCTTCCCAGTACTCAACCCATTTCTATTCCCCCTTATCGTATGGCCCCGACAGAGTTAAAGAAGTTGAAAGATCAATTGAGAGATTTGTTGGAGAAGAGATTTATTAGGCCTAGCCAATAACCTTGGAGTGCACCGGTGTTATTAGTGAAGAAGAAAGATAGGTCCCTTAAAATGTGTATTGACTACCAGCAACTTAATAGAGTCATCATCAAGACTAAGTATCCCCTACTAAGGAATGATTATTTGTGTGACCAACTTCAAAGGGCTAGTCACTTCTCTAAGATTGATCTTCGGTCTAGGTATCATCAAGTGAAAGTGAAGGAATGTGACATTCCCAAGATGGCCTTCTGGACCAAATATGTGCACTATGAATTTGTGGTTATGTCTTTTGGGTTAACCAATGCACAGACCATCTTCATGAATCTTATGAATAGGGTCTTTAAACCCTACCTTGATTTGTTTGTGATGGTTTTCATCGATGATATTTTGATCTATTCCCATAATGAGGAGGAACATGTGGCTCATTTGAGCGTAGTGTTGCAAAAATTGAGGGAAGAGAAGTTGTATGCTAAGTATGAAAAATGTGAATTTTGGTTGAAGGAGTTGCCGCTCTAGGTCATGTAGTGTCGAGGGATGGTATTAAAGTGGATCCTAAAAAGATAGAATTAATTAGAAATTGGCCTAGACCTTTGACTCCATTGAACATTAAAAGCATCTTGGGCTTAGCGAGTTACTATCGAAGGTTTGTGAATGGGTTCTCTACTATTGCTTCTCCCAAGACTAAGTTGACCCAAAAGAAGGCTAAGTTTGTCTGGACTGACAAATGTAAACAGAGTTTCCAAACCTTGAAGGATAAACTTGTGCCTGCTACTATCTTGTCACTACTGGAAGGATTTGTTGTGTATTGTGATTCCTCACAAATTTGTTTGGGTTGTGTTTTGATGCAAAATGGTAAGTTAATAGCCTATGCTTCTAGACAACTCAAGGTGCATGAAAATAATTATCCTACCCATGATCTTGAATTCGCGGCCGTGGTTTTTGTTTTGAAAATTTGGTATCATTATTTGTATGGGGTGCATGTTGACGTGTTTACCGATCATAAGCATCTCCAATATGTGTTCACTTAAAAATATCTCAACTTGAGGCAACGAAGGTAATTAGAGCTTCTTAAGGATTGTGATATGAGTGTGCTTTTTCATCCTGGTTAGGCTAATATTGGGGCTAATGCTTTAAATAAGGTGTCTATGGGTAGCCTAGCTCATGTTTATAATAGGGAAACAAGGTGGCTAGAGAGTGCATCGGTTGGCTAGACTGGGGTTTAGGTTGGAAGAGGTTGATAATGGTAGTATTGTGGTTGTTGATGGTTCAAAATCTTCCTTGGTTGATGAGGTAAAAGCAAAGCAAAATCTTGACCCCTCATTATTAGAATTGAAGGCCTTAGTAAGAGATGGCAAGGTGGAGGTTTTCTCCCAAAGGAGAGATGGTGCCCTTAGGTACCAATGGAGGTTGTATGTTCCTAATGTTGACGGCTTGAGAGAGAAGATTCTTGATAAGGCTCATAATTCTTCCTATTCTATTCACCCTGGTTCTATAAGGATGTATAGATATTTGAGGGATGCGTTTTGGTGGGGAGGAATGAAGAAATACATTGCCAAAATTGTATTCAGTTTCATAGTTGCCAACAAGTCAAAGCCGAACATCAAAGGCCGGGTGGCCTAACCCAAGATATAGAGGTTCCCACTTTGAAGTAGGAGGAAATTAGCATGGATTTTTGTTGTTGGGTTGCCTATGATTAGAAAGGGTTTTAATTCTATTTGGGTTGTGGTTGATAGAATGACAAAGTCGGCTCATTTCCTACCGTTAAGACTACTTGTGGTTTCGAAGAGTATGCTAAATTGTACATTCATGAGTTAGTTAGATTGCATGGGGTGCCCTTGTCTACCATATCAGATCATGGTGCTCAATTCACTTCACACTTTTGGAGGTCCTTCGAAAGAGGTCTTGGTACCAAGGATAAGCTTAGTATGGCCTTTCACCATCAAACGAATAGCCAAGCCAAAAGAGCAATCCAAAATCTTGAGGATATGCTTAGAGCTTGTGTTTTGGAGTTTAACGGTAGTTCGGATGATCATCTTCCATTGATTGAGTTTGTTTATAATAATAGTTATAATTCTAGCATTAGTATGGCTCCTTTTGAGGCCCTCTATGATAGACGTTGTAGGTCCTCGGTTTGACGGTTTGAGGTAGGGAAAATGGCGTTGTTAGGTTCGGATCTAGTCACGGAGGCTATGGAGAAAGTAAGGTTGATTAGGGAAAGGTTGAAAAAAGCTCGAAGTCGTCAAAAGTCCTATTCTGATGTGAGGAGAAGGGATCTTGAATTTAAAGTTGGTGATTGGGTCTATTTGAAGGTATCGCCCATGAAGGGTGTGGTTTGTTTCAGTAAAAAGGGTAAATTGAGTCCAAGATATATGGGTCTTTACAGAGTGTTGAGGAGGATTGGGAAGGTAGCTTATGAGTTGGAGTTGCCAAGTGAAATGGATTTGGTTCATCCGGTCTTTCATGTATCTATGTTGAGGAAATGTGTGGGTGATCCAAATACCATTGTTCCATTGGATGTTGTAGGGGTTGTTGAAAACAATTTAACTTATGAAGAGGTTCTGGTAGAGATCTTGAATAGGCAAGTGAAGAGATTGAGGAAGAAGGATGTGGCTTCCGTTAAGGTCCTTTGGAGGAATCAATAAGTTGAAATTGCTACATGGGAGGCCGAGGCGGACATGCAAAAGTGATATCCTTATATTTTCCATTCTATTCAAGCCTAAGGTACTAATTCTAAGTCCTCTATATGATATCAAGCCTTGTGTTTCAGCCCCTATGTGATTTGCATGCATTCGTGTTTATGTTGACAAGTTCACGGTGATTTTGACCCTTATGTTGAGATTTTTGGAAAATAATGTTTAAGTGCATTGTTGCATTCTTGTGTGCATTGAGATTATCTTGCTTAATTTTGTATATATATTTCTTTGACATTCCGGGGCAAATGTTCCCAAAGAGGAGATATTTAAACGACCCCGAAAATGTGCCTCGGAAGTGCCCATAATCGTAATTTCTATATATCTCAAAATCCGTGCGTGATATCGAAAATCTGACTTCATATTCTTGTTCGGGGGGCAAAATTGAGTGGGGGATGGTTCTAACCCCGATTTTGGAGTAACCATAGTAAAATTTGATTTTCTCAAGTTTGCACAAAACAGTGGGTGTGCGCAATGTTACCACGACCCGGACCCATCACAGACCTATATATTTTATTGCCAATTTTCTCACTTTGGTCCAAGGCTTTAGGTTCTTGGGCCTAAGCCTTATCATGCATTAAAACACCTATACTTAGCCATATTTCAACTTAATATCATACAAGCCATTCCCCAATACTCTCTCAAACACTTAGACAAATATTTCACTCAAAATTCAAGTGCCAAATCTCATCCCAGATCTAAGGATTTTATTCAAGCTTCAAGTCTCCATTCAAAGCATCTTCAAGAAAACCTCCAAAGTTATGGTACGTGGGTTTCAACCATTAGGTCTTTTCACCATGGTGCTCAAGCTTCCTTTTTACATAAATTTCATGTTTCTAAGTTGATTTACTTAGGGGTCTTACTTATTATGAATTTGGATGAACTAAGTTGGGCTCTCATAAAAGTGTGATTGTTTAAGCATGTTTTGAGTTATGAATCTATGATCTATCTTGAGATTTTATGAAGGATTTGATGTATATTGCATAAGGGTATTACCAAGTGTTGGTGGGTTGATTTACGTTAAATTTTCTTGGATGATTTCACTCTTGAATTGCATGGTTTTATACAAGCATTACATACCCGCCAAGAGTTTGATAAAATGTCCTGTCTTGGATTTGTGAGCTATTGATGATCTATTGTATGACCTATGACTTGAATGACTTTATGATGATTATAGGATTATTTATCTGAGTTGTTTCCATGAAAAAAGCTCATATTATTGTATGTTGACCATGCTTAGTTGAGGAGGTGATGCCTCAATCACCATGGATAGTAGGGTGAGACAACCATCAACCAATTTAGGGGTTGATACCTCAATCACCGGTGGTATGGTGAGAAAACCATCAACCAATTGAGGGGTGATACCTCAATCACCATGCGTCGTAGGGTGAAACAGCCATCAATCAATTGAAGGGTTGATACCTCAATCACCATGGATGGTAGGGTGAGACAACCATCAACCAATTGATGAGTTGATACCTCAATCACAATGGATGGTAGGATGTGACAAGCCATCATAATAGTGTTCTTTTCTTACATATGTAATATGTTCTGTATAAGCATGTTTTATTACAAGCATCATCATACATGTCATATTGCTATTATGCTATCCGTCGCTTATGATGTTGCGTTTTGCCTATATTGCCTATCTATTGATGCATTGCATCCTACATACTTAGTACATTCAGACGTACTAACACAAACTCTATGACTACATGATGTTACCATGTAGGAACCAGAGCTCCTCACGATCATCCTCATCCTCCCCGTGGCTAGTACTATCTTCTCAAAGCAAGTTTGGTGAGTCCTCAACTCCAGGGATGATATCTCTTGTTCTTATGATACATAAAAACTCTCTTTATCCATTTGTATGCTTTTGACTATGAGGGTGAGCCCAGAAAGTTGTCTTAGCCGCTTCTCAATTCTAAGTTTAGAGGTGTTGTTGGACAAGTTATGTATTATGCATGAGCATTGACTCTTTTGATGGTTTGTGTTATGAAGGACTTCCCTTAGTTCCTTTGCCCTTATTTCTATTCTCTTATTGTTGTTTAATTGCTTTTGCGACCATGAATGTGTAATGATATGTTAAGAGGCTTGATTGGGGTCCCTTTGGATTCCACATTCGTCATGTCACGTCTAGGCCCTAGGCTTGGGTCGTGACAATTTACTTAACCTTAGTTGTGGTTACCAGCTTTCTAGCCTACCTACAAGCACATTAGCCATTAGATTCAATAGTTGAGACCCATTCGTTCGAATCATATTAAGTTGTGCACATCCCTGACGTATTTCCATCCATTGATTATAGTTTAATCTTTCAAACTAGCAATTAGCAATACTTTCGTTTAATTCAAATCAATTTTCAAAACAATTACAATCAGCCAGTTCAAGTAATAACTTTAAAGTTTGAATTAAACAATTTCAATCCCTGTGGGATAGATCTCGACTTCTTGTAGTTGGGTATATATTTACAATAACAACTTACTCTTTTAATTTATGAGAGTAGTTTGGATGGATAAAATGGCTCTAATATCAGGGACTTGCGTTTGATTCTTTCGTTGAAGTGTTAATTTGAACTTGTTCTTAGTAATTGTTCCCTTTAATTTGTATTTTTTGTTTTTGGTGATCTCTTCAGGTGTAAATATGAGTGAGCAAGGTCATATTGCTAGTGATGTTGGGATGATAAAAGATAGGTATTAAAATGTAGAGCCATAAGTTACGAACATGGGGAGGGCAGATGCAATCAGCCTACCTTCATTAGGGGGTAATGCCAACTTCTATGTGACGAGCTCGATGCTTCAACTTCTACAAATAAAAAGTTTATTTTGAGGATTAGCTCACGAAGACCCTCATGAGCGTTTGAAAAATTTGTTGATATGTATGATCTATTTACCTTCTATGGCATCACACAAGAGGCCATAAGGTTGCAGGTGTTTCCTTTTTCTCTTAGTGGTGAGGCATCTCATTGGTTGGTGAGACTCCCTCGTGACTCTATTACCTCTTGGGATGAGTTGATTGATGAATTTGTTGAGAGATTCTTTTGGACATCCAAAATGCTTCAAGTTTGTGATGAGATTATGAATTATCAGAGCCGTGATGATGAGCCTTTGCATGAAACTTGGCTCTATTTTAAAAAGACTTTGCTATTTTGTCTGGATCACGATCTCCCAAATTAGGTGTTATTGCAAGTGTATATTTTATCAGAGTCTTAATAATGCTAACAAGGCAGCGAATGACCAACTTGTGGGCGGAGGTCATATGAGGCAAGCATTTGTGGTAGCTTCGACTTTTCTAGATCAAGTGGAAAAAATAAATTGAGCATACACAGGAAGAGAAAGCCATTTCAGCATCTTCAACTATGACCAAGAAAATGCTTTGAAAAGATTAAGAACGTCATGAGAATATGACCTGAATGATGATCCAACCTAATCTTATTACTAAGCATGTGATGGGACCTCCTCCAAGAGGTAGCCATAAAAATGTGAATGTTGTAGCTGTTGTGGTGAATTATGAGGATGCTAATTTTGAGGCGTTCTATAATAAAGAAACAGTATGTCGGCAACAAAATCGTGTGTTCTTGACTTGATTTTCAAAAGTAAGTTGGGAATCAAGGTTGGATGAACGAGAGAGGTGGTAATTAGAGGGATAGAGATTGGCATGATGGAAATGTTTCTTGGCGTTATTGTGAGGTTAATAGAGATAAATATGTTCCACCTCATGTCCGAGTCAAGTCAAAGGATCTCATTGCTCATTATTGATCTGAGGATATGCTTACTCGAATCTTTCACAAGGTTGAGGGGACTAAAAGAGTGATGAAGGAAATGATTTTTTTTTAATTTTGGAACCAAACTGTGACTTCACATTCCGCTTTCATCAAGCAATTGGATATCAAATTGAGAACATTTCAACCCATTTAAATCCTCATCAAAAAGGGGGTTCGTCTAGTGATACGGTCGTGAATCCAAGAAATGACACTCCTCAATGCATGACTGATGTCACCCACACTAAACCACTCACTAAATGTATAAGTGGTCACTGTCAAAATATAGAATCTAACTGTGGTTAGGGTCGATGCCATAGGAAATAAGGTCTATATCTAGAGTAAATTAGGATGAATTAATCTACTTATCTCTTGATAGGAGGGTTTGTAAAGCGCAGTAATTAAACCTCAACTAGAAGCAAGTTATCAAGAGCAAGTATTGTGAAATCAATGAGGGAAGTAACTAGGGTTTTGTGTTCCCCATGAATTCTTAACTTGTATAGCTAGATAATCATAACTTTTTCTAGTGTGTAGCATGCAAAACTGGTAAGTTTTGTTTACCTACCCTTTGATCCAAGCAATAGGCAAATTTCACTACGTGATTTGATCCATCCCTGCAATATTTCATTACTAACCCTTACCTTTCGTTCTAGTACAATCATCCCTTGATCCGATTAGCTTGATTAGACAACAGAGATCACATCGAATCCTGTTAATTATCGTTTATCCCATTCATTACCCCTTTGATCTAGTAAGTCAAAATTAGGCGAGATTTAACGTTGCCAATTATTGAAAAATATTCTAAATGAAGAGATAATCAATACACACATGCACACTTTCTAAGCATTACAAACTATCTAGTATTTACTTCGTTAGTTCTCCATGATTTCCATAACCTTGCTATGCATGATCATTGTAGATGAAAGAATTATGATAGAATAGTATAAATAAACACTTACAATGATGAATTGAAGAAGAAATCCAAAATTTCCACAAGAAATCACAATGTAATATACCTAATATAGTGTAAACAATAATCACAAGTACAAAGTATCAGTGTTCTCTCTGCTATCTAGGTCGTATCCCACCTACAAAAAACCTAAAAATACTATTTATAATAAGTAAAAACTAAATCCAAAACTCAATAGAAATGTTGGAATTGAAACTCGAATGAACAAGGTTACGGGTTGTAGATAGAATCATGGCCTATACCTAGGCTTTGTAATCCATACTAAGAAAAATCCTTCTTTAACTTACGTAAAATCCTTCTTTAACTTACGTACACTTCTATGAGCCGTATTTTGACTTGTGGCCCGCAAGGGGTTTTGTCTGCTCGCTTTATAGAATATCCTCAAAATCCTGATCCTTCGGGTAGGATCTTATCCACGACCTGTGATCTGACTTACGACTTGTAAGTGACCTTGTCTAATAATAAGTCAACACTCAACATATCTTCTGACCTTTGATATACAAACTCACATACGAGTTGTAAAGCATTCTACGACTTGTTTGACAACTCATACTTTTCAACATATGAAAATTGGTCTTTCAGTGGATCTGACCCACAACTTATCTAACGGATTGTGGAATAAACCACGACCTATAGAAAGATTAATAAATCATTAAAAACTTGAAATCTGCAGAACTTTGCAAAAAAAAAATCATCCCGATTCCTGAAACCATGAAAAACAAACACAAAAACACATTAAACCTACTAACATTGCTTTCAGAACACACAAAATTTTGGGTTTTAAGCATAAAAAATATTGTATTTTAGTAGCACTTTTGATACAGAGTTGTATTTGAGAACATTTCAACCCATTTAATCCTTAACACAAACGAGGCTCGCTTAGTGATATGGTGGTGAATCCAAAAAATGATACTCCTCAATGCATGGCTATAACCACTAGGAGTGGTAAAGTAGTTTAGGATGTGCCCCTTATGGTTGATTTGGCTGCGGGTGCTAAGGCTAAAGCTCCGGTTGTCGATGAAGCAATTAATGTTGATGATGTTTAAGAGGCACGAAAAGATATTACTCATACCCTTGGCAATTTGTGACCATAAAAAGGGGGAGGGGTCTAAACGTAACCCTCCCGATGTTTAAAAGTTGAGTGCTCCAAATATGAAAATCAATCCACCACTTCCACAAAGGATGAAGGAGGTGAAACAAGATCTAAATTTCTAGAAAACCTTATCTATGTTCAGGAATTTGGCAATCAATATCTTCTTGGTGGATGCATTATTGGAGATGTCGAATCATGCCAAATTTAAACTGGCGTTAGTTACCAAAAAGTGAAATCTTGAGTTTGAGACTATTGAAGTCTCCCATCATTGTAGTGAGACAATGTCAAGTAATTTGGTGGCTAAAAAATATGATCCCGATACATTCACTATCCCTTGCAGTATTGGTGCTTACAAATTTGCAAGGGTATTATGTGATCTAGAAGCTAGTATTAACTTGACACCCCTTGCAATATTAACATAACTTGGTTTGAGAACTTTTTCACCAATAACTATGATGCTCTTGATGGTGGATCATTCTATTAAGAAGCTAATGGGCATTTTATATGTTGTGCTAGTGAAGGCGGACAAATTTATTTTTCTAGGTAAATTTGTTATACTTGATTGTGCTTGATATTGAAATCTCAATTATTTTGGGAAGGACATTTTTAGCCACCGAAAGAGCTAAGCTGATGTTGAATGTGGTGAATTGCATTTTTGAGTCAATGATAAAAAAGTCACATTTAATATTTGTAAATCCATGAAGCAACTAAAAGTGGCAAGTTGTTTGTTATGTTGATGTGGTTGAAGATGTGATTTCTAATGTTGAAGAAGTGATGAGTCTCGATGAATCTCTTGCAACTGTGTTATCGAATTTTGTGGGCGATACTATTAATGATTACGATAAAGTGGTGGTAGCCCTAGATAGGGTAGGAGCATGTTCTTATTTCGGAAATCCAAAGAATTTAGATCTTGATTTGAAGAATAGGGAAACTCCACCGACAAAGCCCTCAATTGAAGAGCCTCTAAAGCTTGAGCTTAAGGCACTTCATTCTCATTTGCAATCTGTGTCCCTTGGTAGTAGTGAAACACTACAGGTGATCTATGCGACTGATTTGTTGGAACACCAAGTGGTGATTGGTAAGTGTGATGACAAAGTTCATCAAGGCAATCAGATGGACAATAGTTCACATCATTGCAATCTCCCTGGGGATTTACTCTCACAAAATTAATTTGGTCAAATAATTCAAGACTGCTATCAAGAATCAAAGAACGCAAAATCCTCCAATACAAGAGGTTGTAAAGAAGAAAATAATTAAGTGGTTAGATTCCAAAGTTGTTTATCCCATTTCGGATAGTAGATGGGTGATTTCCGTGCAATGTGTGCCAATGAAAGGGGGTGTAACTACGGTGAAGACCGAAAAAAACAACTTATTTACATGACTAGTAATGGGGTGGCAAGTTGTGTGAATTATCGGCGTTTGAAATCATGCTGAGAAAGACCACTTTCCCTTGCCATTCATGGATCAAATATTGGATCAACTTGCACGTAGAGGTTGGTATTACTTCTTAGATGGATATTCCGGGAAGAACAAAATCTCCATTGCTCCCAAGGCTCAAGAGAAAAACACTTTCACGTGTCCTTATGGCACGGTTGCTTTCAAAAGAATGTTCTTTGGATTATGCAATGCACTAACTACTTTTTAGAGATGCATGCTCTTTTTTTTCCCGATTTGGTTAAGGATTCAACAGAAGTATTCATGGGTGATTTTTTGATGGTTGGTAATACATTTGAAGGTTGTCTAATACAATTGGAGAGAGTTTTGTAGCGGTGTATGGAGTAATTTTGTTTTAAAATTGGAACATGTAATTTTATGGTAAAGAAGGGGATTGTTCTTAGACACGAAATTTCAAAGAGTGGCTTACAAGTGGACCAAGCGAAAGTTGATGTCATTGCCAAACTTCCTCCTCCAATCTCAATTAAGAGAGTGAGGAGTTTTCTTTGGCATGTGGAATCTATAGAAGAATCATAAAAGATTTTGCGAAAATTGCTAATCCCTTATGTAATATCCTTGAGAAAGATTTTTCATTTGATTTCAATGAATCGTATTTGAAAGCCTTTAATTATTTGAAAGAGAGACTTGTGACAACTCCTATTATTGTTGGCCCAGAGTGGAATCTCTCATTTGAAGTTAGGTGTAATGCTACTAGGTGTGCTTTGGGTGCAGTACTCAATCAAACAATAGATAAATTATTTTATCTGGTTTATTATGCATCCAAGACATTGAATGTGGCCCAGAAACATTACACCATAACGGAACAGGAACTTCTTACTGTAGTATACACATTTGGAAAGTTCCGAGCATATCTTCTTAGGTCTAAGGTTATGGTTCACACTAATCATGCTTCCTTAAGGTACTTTATGGCTAAGAAAGAAGCTAGCCAAGGTTGATTTGGTGGATTCTATTGCTTTAAGAATTTGATTTCAAGTTGATAGATCGAAAGGGGCATGACAATCAAATGGTTGATCATTTTTCTCGTCTTGAGCCAAATGTAGTTGATGAAGGAGACATTGAAATTAATGATTATTTTTAGAATGGTACCTTAATAACTATTTCACAAAGTCAAGTGTCTTGTTATGCTGATTATGAAAATTATCTTATGTGTAGAATTTTGCTGATGCGTTGAGCTGCAATTAAAAGAAGAGATTCATGTTAGATATGAAAAGAAAATTTTGCGATGAAACCTTCTTATTTGGAGAATATACTGACAATATGGTGTGAAGGTGTGTTCTGGAGGTCTTGATGAATGATATTCTTGATGCATGTTAGACCTCCCCAGTTAGTGGTCACCATGGATGCATTCAATCGGCAGCAAAAGTGTTGCAAATGGGTATTTTTGGCTAGGGCTTTATCATGATACAAATGTCTTTGTTAAGGCTTGTCCACAATACCAAATGCAAGGTAATATTTCTTGGAAACATGAACTTTCTTTGTCCCACATTCTTGAAGTTGAATTGTTGATGTATGGGGTTTGGACTTTATGGGCCATTTGTGAGCTCATTTGGGAACTGATATATCTTGGTGGTGTTGGATTACGTCTCAAAGTAGGTTGAGGCAGATGCGCTAACCACCAATGGTTGCAAGGGGGCTATTAACTTCTTGAAGAAAAATATCTTGACCAGATTCGAAATATTTAGAGCAATCATTAGCTAGTAAAGGGAGATCTTATTTCTGCAATACGACATTTGCATCATTGCTTAGCCAATATGGAATCAAGCATAGGATGTCCACTCCCTATCATCCCTAAACTAATAGGAAATTGGAGGTATCAAATCGAGAAATTTATATCTTTCTTGTGAAAATAGTGAATGCAAACATAACGAATTAGTCAAGAAAACCCTCTGATGTTTTATGGGCCTATTGCATAGTGTTCAAAATCCCAATTGGCATGTCATCATATAAACTTATCTTTGTAAAGGCATGTTATTTGCCTATTGATCTAGAGCACAAGGTGTTGTGGGTCTTGGAGAAATTGAACCTTGATCGGAATGATGTTGCTAATGCTCGTTTGTCTCAATTGCATCAAGTGGTGGACTTTAGGTTGGGAGCTTATGAAAATTCTACAATCTATATGAAAAATATGAAGATTTTCTAACCTGAATTCCAAGTGGTGACCTGTTTTTGCTATACATTTCAAGGTTATAATTCTTTTCAGGCAAACTGAAGTCTAGATCGTCTGGCCCTTTTAGAGTTCCAAAATTTTTCGAAAATAGGACCATGAAGTAGAGAATGAGAGGGGGGAAAGCTTTAAGGTGCATGAGTAATGTTTGAAGAAGTACTTTAGGGACCACCAGACATGAAATTGGTTGAAGTGGTGAACTTCAATAAGGTATAGAAAAATTGGCCAAGTCATGTTGCAATGTTAAATAAGGTGCTTCTTAGGAGGCAATTCAAGATTTTAGTGATTTTAAATAACGTGTGTTCTGTGTGCAGGTTTATGAAAGTAAATTTTTGAGAAGCAAGCAATCGATAACATGAGTTCAATAATCAATGGATCACTGAATTGACTCAGCGACCCCCATTTTCACTGCATTGTGGGTCAAGTTTTGACCCTGAGGTTTCCGTGAATTTAGGTGGTCAAAGTTGTCAATCGATGAATCGCTAAAGCTTTTTGGCAACACATAGTAAGACCATTTTTGGTTCATAAAGTTAGGCCTTAGGTTCTATAAGTTTATTCTGTCAAAAGACACATTCGATGGATCACCAAATGTGTTCAAGGTGTAAGTCGAAATCAAATTGCATCGCCTTACCGATCTTACTTCATGTTAAAGTAATTTCTTTCACTCTTTTTACCTTGCCACTCTTCACTCTAGTAGCTTAAAGTTTTGTGACTTTCATCAAGTATTGATCCTCAATTTACCATTTGATCATCTTAGTCATCATCCATGTCTCTTACTCACCATTTTGTACATTCTTCGGCCCTTCTCTTTATTTTATGAATTGTTTGGCTTGATATTAATTAAATTAGTTGTTTAATCATATGAGTCGATTTATTATTTGAAAATTACTTTTAAATGGTTGTTTTTATTGTTGAAAATTGTGGGTAGAAACCCTAGGTCTCTCATGCATGGCTATGTTCATAGTGAATAATTGTTGTGATTCATGGTGAAATTGGTTGTGTCTAATTAGTGGCACAA